>JAXCGZ010014133.1:7500-17500 GCA_037179515.1 Halocaridina rubra | reverse complement strand
GTGACAGGTATGCAGCAATCTACTATCTTCCCATATTTCTCACAAAAGATGTCATACATTTCTTGTACAGATTTGTTGTAAAATAAGGTTCTCCAGTCAATAACTGCAAAAAGCTCATTCATTTTGATGTAATCTCCTTTCTGATAGTTCCTCCTCATGTCCTCAGTGCCTCTACTCTCAGGAAGAATGTCTTCAATGATATACTCCATCAACAACACACAGTGGTCACTCTTTCCAATTGGTGGTTCATACTCAACATTTTCAATATCCAACACATTATCTGTGAACACCAGATCAAGTAGTGATGGCTCATCCCCACCCCTGGCTCTTGTTGGTTCCATTACATGTTGGTGTAGGAAATTCCCTTGTACGCAATCTAGGAATCTTGCCCCAAAGGAGTCCTCACCACTGTGTGGGTCAAGATTTATCCAATCTATCTCTTTATGATTAAAGTCTCCCATAATCAAAATCCTACATTTTTTCTCCCGCGCCATGTTAACAACTGAGTTTATGACTTCAATCGTACCTATATGACTTTCCTCATAAATTTCAAGCCTATTTTGGTTCCTTGGTGGGTTGTATACAACAGTTATTATAATGCTCTCTGACCCAGTATTTATGCGAGCAACAAGAAATTCCCTGAACTCACTTTCTATAGCCAAGTTTATCTCTTCAACTTGAATCCTCTCACTTATGAGCAGTGCTATCCCTCCACCAGTCCTCTCAGATCTTTCGACCCTTAGTATTCTGAAGCCCTTAGGAAAAACTGTGACACTGTTTATGTCCTCACTCAACTTAGTCTCTGTAATTGCTACTATATCTGCCTTACTGTTGTGAATCCTATCTTTTAATTCTACTGCCTTACCAGCTAATCCATCAGCATTTGTGTATAACAATCTTAATGAGGCCCCATCCCCTGATCTTCTGTCATTATCTTCTTTATCTCCCCTTTGTCTGGAAGTATTCCGTAACGAAAATTTTTCTTCTCTTCTTCATTTCTTTCATCATTTAACCTTCTTGCCTCTTGCAACAAGTTTTTGATCTTTCCCATCTCTTCCTGTGTTCTGTATCGTCTAATGAACACTTCTTTGCATTCTTGAAGGTCTTTTAGACTTTTTTTTCTCAACAATATTTCCCTACATGTCTCCCCTCTCTCAAAGGTTACTTCTGTTGGTCTCGGCTTTCCTTCCCTCGAATATTTACCTGTGTGTGTGTGTGTGTGTGATTACCTAATTGTGATTACCTAATTGTGTTTACGGGAAAGAGCCCAAAGCTCGTATCTTCCCGTCTCCTGATCGGTTCCATTTTTAGACTTAGTGATACTTATCATACCTGTCCTTAAAACTATGGATTGAGGTAGCATTAACTACCTCCTCGCTTAGCGAATTCCAATTATCAACTACTCTTACACTGAAAAAGTATTTCCTTACATCCTGCAAACAAGTTTTCTTCCGAAGCTTCAAACTATGACCTCTAGTTCTAGAGCCAGCCATATCGAAATATCGATCCCTATCCACTCTATCATAACCATGAAGGAATTTAAAGACTGTCACCATATCCCCCCTTACTCTTCTAGCTTCGAGTGATGGCAAGTCTAATTCCCTCAGCCTCTCATCATAACCGAGATTGCGTATTTCTGGCACCAGTTTTGTGGCATGTCTTTGAACTTTTTCAAGCTTAGCTATGTGCTTTTTCAAGTGCGGATTCCAAAAGGGGGCTGTGTGTGTGTGTGTGTGTGTGTGTGTGTGTGTGTGTGTGTGTGTGTGTGTGTGTGTGTGTGTGGTGTGTGTGTGTGTGTGTGTGTGTGTGTGTGTGTGTGTGCGTGTGTGTGTGTGTGTGTGTGTGTGTGTGTGTGTGGCTATATTGATTAAGAGATACGGGAAATCAAGTTATCACCCTTTTGAAAATGTTTTTTTCACGCTCTAAGAGACAGTTCTCACGCAAATGATGTATGGTAGTAGTTAATGACACGGCAGGTCACGGAACCTCTAGAGTCAGCACGAAAAGATATTCATGAATAAACTAATATACAAGTAAAGATGTTCATAATACAGCGTTTGGTTTCTGTTCCTACTTAAATTACTAATGCTATGAATAATTGTATGTTATCTTGCACACATTAACAGTAATGAAGCAATCATATTAGTTAAGATATGTAGTGAATCGGTAACTTTTATCCTAATCAAAAACTATTTGACACATTCTTCTAAAAAATGAAAGAGAGACTTAGTATGTAACTTTCACTAAGCTGGGAAATTCGTGATAAAGAAAGATATTTTTGAATTTGACTGAAATATAAATATAATTTAAACAAACGAGTCTCAATCCTGTGTGCATTCCCAAAGAGATATTTCAAAACTCGATCTAGCTAAAATAAAGTTGTCTTGGATACATTTCAGTATGCAATATACAGTATCAAAACAATGTTGAAACATTGAACATGGACAAAGGTTCATTAACTTGCGAGAATCCTTACTAAAATATAGGCTTCAAATTGGTATTAATACTAATGCACTCCAGAAGACAGAAATTCAACAGCGGAAATATATATTTTTTTTCAGGTACAGCTCGAATGTTTT
This sequence comes from Halocaridina rubra, assembly GCA_037179515.1. Classification (NCBI taxonomy): domain Eukaryota; kingdom Metazoa; phylum Arthropoda; class Malacostraca; order Decapoda; family Atyidae; genus Halocaridina; species Halocaridina rubra. Next base: position 14,921 of record JAXCGZ010014133.1, on the reverse strand, counting down.
ACATGTTATGAAGTGTGTAAACTTTATCTGTGTCTATTTTTCATAAGTCCTTCCATTGGTCTCAATCTTATTCTTCAGCATTTTAGTGGATACACAATCATTCTCCAAAACCACGAGGGCATAAGTTCGAGTCCTCAAAGGGATGAGATAAAGAAAGATAATGCGTATCTCTTGTGGTAGCCTCTGTTAATCTGTTTATCTTAGTAACCACATTGTTAGCAGTGTGGGGTTAATGGTAAAATGTACCATGATAATGGAGCTTTCAGCAAAACTATTCAACCACATATCCCATCTTAGGTGCGATATTTTTTAAAGAATCTAAGAAAGCCTCCTCTGAAACACTTTTTTTTATTATAATCAACAGGATTATATATATCAAGAACGTTTTATCTAGTATCCATCATACCTACTAATCCTTTTGTAATAACTTTAAATATGAAAATGGCTTAAAATTTTGTCACAAAATTTTTTTAATTCTAGGAGTAATGTATATCTACAGTATATTGTTATTATGGGTATAATTTCAGCTCTTAATAACCTGTCTGATACAAGGAATGGGATTTGAACTATGAAGGACGAAAACAGTCTTGAATTAAATCTGAAAAGCTGACGAGAGCCAATTATAAGATAGTTTGAGTGAATGCAATCAAGATCAACACAATCTTTTAACGAATTTACTACCTATGATATTTGCATTTCACTGAGTTTCCTATATCTGACAGCAGAACCAACAGGTAAGTGAAATTTTCTAATGAAATCCTCAGGATGGATATGACATTTGATATTATTAAAGAACATTCTTAAATCTATTCTTAAACGAGTTTAGAATACAAATAATATCATCAGTTTCGTCTATCGTATTTATATTTTCAGATATGTAACCTCCTTTTATTTTCTTGATATCCCTCCAAACTTGGCTAATGATTTTATTATAATAAACCTTTATTTTCATTACAATACAATGGGTATTCGTCAGCAGGGGCAAGACCCCAACCCCCACTGTGATACCCAACCACAGCAGTACCTGCCAGGAAACAGCTTAAACTCTCGGTCTTGGACGGGAACCGATCTTTCGACCTCGTGAATGCGAGGCCAGCGCGTTACCACTGTACTAGCCGAAAGAGTTGCACAATGATGTTCAGTTCTTTTACAAATTTGTAAGCTATCTTTAAATTGTTGTGAGAAGTTTCATATCTCCTTATAGAGTGTCAGATCTGCATTTTCCATTATTTTCTCAATTCATAAACTTCTGGCGAGCTCTATAATGTAAGTCATTATAATAATCATTCACCCGTGAACAATTTCATAATTTCGTTTCACTGGTAGATTGTAAAGAGATTGATATGAGTGTCTGATACATTGAATTTACCATTTCTTTATGAGAAGAAATACCACATAATATACCATTGTATATTAAAGAGATTGATATGAGTGACTGCTATATTGAATTTACCATTTCTTTATGAGAAGAAATACCACATAATATACCATTGTCTATTAAAGAGATCGATATGAGTGACTGATACATTGAATCTACCATTTCTTTATGAGAAGAAATACCACATAATATACCATTGTATATTAAAGAGATTGATATGAGTGACTGATATACTGAATTTACCATTTCTTTATGAGAAGATATACCACATAATTTATCATTACACATTAATATCTCGTCATATATATATATATATATATATATATATATATATATATATATATATATATATATATATATATATATATATATATATATATATATATATATATATATATATATATATATATATATATATATATATATATATATATATATATATATATATATATATATATATATATATATATATATATATATATATATATATATATATATATATATATATATATATATATATATATATATATATATATACATATATATATATATATATATATATATATATATATATATATATATATATATATATATATATATATATATATATATATATATATATATATATATATATATATATATATATATATATATATATATATATATATATATATATATATATATATATATATATATATATATTTATGAGATGATAACACTTTTAACAATAATTATATCATTTAACAGCATTTTTCACCATTCAACAATATAATCGGCTATAGATTCCTGAACTGTCGTTATGTATAACACGTTTGTATTTAGTTCAACCTTGATAACAAGAAGAAAATGATCACAAATAGATTTTTCATAATCAATTTATACTTATGATACAACAACGATTCTAGAAATTGTCGCATGGTCAATAGGACTTAGGTATGTAAAAGTATTCATTGGATGATACAGATCAGGAAATTTAAATACTAAGTTACAAATAAAATCTTTTAAAACAGACCAAAATTTTCCCTTGATTGGATCAGCATTAAAACTCCCCAGAATAGATAGATAGATAGATAGATAGATAGATAGATAGATAGATAGATAGATAGATAGATAGATAGATAGATAGATAGATAGATAGATAGATAGATAGATAGATAGATAGATAGATAGATAGATAGATAGATAGATGGATAGATAGATAGATAGATAGATAGATAGATAGATAGATAGATAGATAGATAGATAGATAGATAGATAGATAGATAGATAGATAGATAGATAGATAAATAGATCGATGGATCGATAGATAGATAGATAGATAGATAGATAGATAGATAGATAGATAGATAGATAGATAGATAGATAGATAGATAGATAGATAGATAGATAGATGTAATTAGATAGATAGATGGTAAAAATTTTATTTTGTTGGTCAAACATGAATTCACCTCTAAAATGATTGAGATTATCCTCATCTAGATATCGAAACTATAGTCAACACAAAAGTAAAAAATATAACAATTGATGTTGACTCACTTGGCTTAATTACTCCTTCGGGAATAATTAAGCTGTCATTTAATGATGGCATGTTTGGTGACACTTTTCTAACGAACCGCTAATGAGACATGCGACCGTTTTTCCCTCAGGAGATTCCACCTGGCAAAGTGCTTTCCATAGTTATCGCAAGATAGTGGCGTAGACAGTAATGACGTCTTTCGTTTTCAATCCCTTGCCAATTCAGCAGGAATAATGAGTAGCCTACACCAGGGGTCGGCAACCTACCGCACGCGTGCCACACTTGGCAAGCCAAGCAATTTCCAATGGCACTCAGCCTCATCAAGAGCCAGTTTTCAAAATTTAACAAAGTGTTCATAGGGTCACAACATGTCATTTGCTTGATTGTTTCTACTTTGTAGCATTTGGTTTACATATTATTGTATATATTACTATATAAAATATATTCTATGACAGGTATATTGACCTTGACTTGTATAAATATACGTATGCTGTTGCCGCACTGAATGATTTAAAACTCTAAGTCGGCAAATAGTTAGCAATAGGTTGTCGACCCCTGGCCTACACGATTAGAGACGGCTGACTATTAGTGAAACCACTGAAACCATCTTGACCTCAGGTACACATTAATAGGATAGTTCAAGCTTGACCTGACGAGAACTTTGCGCCCTCCGTTGGAATGTTTATATCTGAACATCTTACATGACAGCCATCGAATAAATGCTAATTACAGAAGGAGTCTTGTTATATCTCTTCCAGAGATTAAAATTCCTGATATTCACAAACTGTACATAAACATATTCCTTTAAACATCAACAAATTAATTAATATCTTATCATAGTATTAATATGAAGGGCATAATGAAATCTGGTACCTCTCACTTTTGTTTACTTTTACAAATGTGGGCACCCTGCTGGTTTCAGTGCGAGATGGCATTATGTTGGAAACAAATTGAAAAAAACTAGATTTCACCAAAAAAAAAAGCTGCAATACTCGGGAATTCTCATTAGCTTCTCAAGAAAAAATTGCTACATTCTATCATTTCAGCTCCCTTAAAAAAAAGAAAAAGATAAATAAAAAATAGATGATTCAAACTTAGACGTCAATTTCAGAAAGTTTTAATGATTTATTACGAAAGATAATGACATGAATTTCCTTGCAAATATCTTAGCGCTATTTCACAGCAGTAATTCTCTCTCTCTCTCTCTCTCTCTCTCTCTCTCTCTCTCTCTCTCTCTCTCTCTCTCTCTCTCTCTCTCTCTCTCCTCTCTCTCTCTCTCTCTCTCTCTCTCTCTCACTCTTCCTCATTAATTAATCTAATTACTCGTATTTTCCATGAATTTGCACTTGAAAGATTAACTTTCATCTGCGAAGCATAATCAAGATTCTCAGAAGAAAGTTTATGTACATTTTCAAGGCAATTAGAAATATATATAAATCAAATGCTTAATCCCAGTTTCATGTCTTTCTTTAATGTGGATTTCATACAGCTATCGAGAAACGTTGGGAGCAATGATAGTTTCTCATTGCTGGTATAATTTAACTAGTAGTCTTATTTCTGGAGACTCTCTATGTTGTTTCATGGCAAGAAGATAAATTCGGAGAATGAGGGAATGCCAATCCTATTCCTTTTAGTAGCGTCTTACGGAATGTAGAGACGTGAGGGCGCAACTCTCTCTATTTCCAAACACACAGCTTCCAACGGTGAATTTGGTTCTTTTTAACATCCAGAGAAATCATCATCATCATGACGACAATGACGACAACGATGATAATAATAATAATAATAATAATAATAATAATAATAATAATAATAATAATAATAATAATAATAATAATATAATAATAATAATAATAATAATAATAATAATAATAATAATCATAATAATAATAATAATAATAATAATAATAATAATAATAATAATAATAATAATAATAATAATAATAATAATAATAATAGTAATAATAATAATAATAATAATAATAATAATAATAATAATAATAATAATAATAATAAAAAAAAATAATAATAGTAATAATAATAATAATAATAGTAATAATAATAATAATAATAATAATAATAATAATAATAATAATAATAATAATAATAATAATAATAATAATAATAATAATAACTGATAATAATGATAATAATAATAATAATAATAATAATATTAATAATAATAATAATAATAATAATAATAATAATAATAATAATAATAATAATAATAATAATAATAATAATAATAATAATAATAATAATAATAATGATAATAATAATATTAATAATAATAATAATAATAATGATAATAATAATAATAATAATAATAACGACGACGATGACGACGAGGACAATGACGATGATGATGATGATGAGGATAGTAATATAATAATAATAATAACAATAATAATAATAATAATAATAATAATTAATAATAATAATAATAATAATAATAATAATAATAATAATAATAATAATAATAATAATAATAATAATAATAATAATAATAATAATAATAACAAAAACAAAATGAATTTTATATGTGCATCCAAGACTTGATAATAAAAAACCTACGATAAATGTAATCACATATTCATATACCACTCGCATTTTGTTAACAAATGTGTATTGAACTACTGTACTGGATTGTATGACTTGAAATAATATGATCCTTTCTCTCTCTCACCAGAGGCTCCTAAGCATAAAAGAAGATTGGGCTGGTATGGAGAAAATAGTTCCTGAAATATAAAAAATCTTCAGAAATTGTATTTATAGTGTGAAGGAAAGAGTTCCTGAAATATAAAAAATCTTCAGACATTATATTAATAGTGTGAAGGAAAGAGTTGCTGAAACATAAAAAAAATCTTCAGAAATTATATTAATAGTGTGGAGGAAAAAGCTCCTGAAACATAAAAAAAAAATCTTCTGATTATATTAATAGTGTGAAGGAAATTATTTTTCATTAGTGAAAAAACGTAAGGACGAATTCAATGATATTTCAGAAGTTACCAAAATAATATGAAACTGTCATACCTTTTGAAATATCATGTAGTATCTTGCTCGAGGTCTTTAAACTAATGCTATATGTTATTCCAGGTGTGTTTGTTTATGTGATGGTAAAGTAGTAGCTTGATCTTAATTGGATACCATTATTCTCAAACAAATCTCATATTTTGACATTTTCGAAAATGTACTTCATAGTTCAGTCATGAACAGAAAGTCCATATTTTAATCTTATTAAAAGCAAACAACAAATGCTGATATAAAAACAAACACAGAGAAACAATCGAAAAGAGCTGAGCTATGTGTAATTAACAATAAAAGACAGAGAGCATCTTCTAAATGAGACTTTGATAAATAGAGGCGATTCATTTTCTGTCGGGAAGAGTTGTAACCATTTTTCCATTTTCATGTTCTACCTTTTTTTCTTTTTCATTCTTTTCATTCGTCTTTTCTCCTTTCTGTTCACTTCATTTTCCTGATACAACATATTCTCACATATCTTAAAGCATTTAATTATTTTTTATCACTATTTAGCACCTACTCAGTTTAAGGCAAATTAGTAAAATGTATCTAAATTATCAAGAAAAACGAGTGTTATAGATACATTGGTGACTGATTAGTAATATTTGAATAACTATTAAAAATAGTTAATAAAAATATAAATGCTATAAAGACGTGATGAGTAATAGAACTATTCAATAAGGTCAAAACTATAATGATAATTATAATATGTTTAACGGATATCAGAGTAATGAAAAAATTTCTAAGAAATTACTAATAACAATAGCTGTGATTATTTTTATTCTATAATGATGATAATTTGGAGGTGCCAACTGAATACAGAAAAAAAGGTTCTTTATCATCTTAGAAAAAGGATCTGTAAAGGGGACGGTCAAACGGTTCGTCGAACGCGGTTCGACAGACAAGTGTTTGAAGTGATGTTCGAACGTGTGAGCGGGGTATTTGGTTGTCGAACACGTTTGTCGAACGTGTTCGACAACCAAATACCCCGTTCACACGTTCGAACATCACTTCAAACACTTGTCTGTCAAACCGCGTTCGACGAACCGTTTTATCGTGTAAACCCCCCTTCAAGGAGGGTTTACACGGGCAAAAAATTGCAAAAAATTGCAAGCTAAAAATAACTCGACGTAAATAATGTTCATCTTAGCAAACCTGACCCTTTACCACGAATGACAAAGTGACTCTACGTAACTTAGATGTTCTCACTCTAAGATTTGCAACTATATTCAGCATTATAGTCTGCAGAAATACATTTAGATAATTTGTTAAATTCAGTGGATAAGCAAATCTTGTTCGTGATTCCTCATCTCCTAGTCATGCATAAGAAGGGTATACTAATACTTCAAGCAAAAATTACAATTCAGAATGGACTTGTAGCACTGTAATATTGAGTGAGATTTTTATAGCAATCAGATTTCATTCTTTGGTTCCTGACGCAAATAACATGTTTTCGCTTAGATTTTCTCAATAAAAATGATTCGTACTCGTCCTCTTGAGAGA
>JAXCGZ010014132.1:0-34459 GCA_037179515.1 Halocaridina rubra | reverse complement strand
ATATATATATATATATATATATATATATATATATATATATATATATATATATATATATATATATATATAAAATAACATTCAATTACGTATGGTGCAGTGAATATAAACTTTTTATATATATATATATATATATATATATATATATATATATATATGTGTGTATATGTATATATGTGTATATGTATGTGTATATATATGTATATGTGTATATGTATATATATATATCCTGTGCCCTGTGGGGCGGGCACAATATCAAAGAATAGCCTCACCGTATTCCCTGCGTGTCGTAAAAGGCGACTAAAAGTGGACGGGGCGGGGGGACTGGGAATCCCCCCCTTGTACCAACCTCCTGTGAGACGTCAAAGAAGAAGGGGAGTGGGGGGGAGAATAACTTCTCCCCAAACTGTTTTCCTTTTTGATGTCGGCTACCCCCCAATTTAAGGGGGAAACAGCCAAGGTATATGTATGTATGTATGTATATATCAGGGGGTCCTCGTTAAACGTCAGGGTTCCATTTTTGACAGCTGACTTAACTGGATTTTGAAGTAAGTCGGAACATGCCTAAATTTGAATCAAGTTCCCCCAACCAATGTTAAAGGTAGATACTCTAAAACTTAGAAAAATAATCCAAGTTTTTATTCTAAGACATGAAAATAGTAAAAGTAAACTTAACGGTATTGCTTACGATTACTTGTGTAATCTAAAATATAAGAATAGTAAAATTTTGCTACAGTGCAGTACAGTATAAAGCTTAATATTGCTTGACTTTACCTGTGTGGTCGGCTTGAATGAGGTCCTTAGCAGTTAACTCCTCGCCATGAGATTCCAGAAGCTCTTTTACATCTTCATCCTCCACCTCCAACTTGAGCTCCTTACTCAGGGCAACTATGCTATTGGTGTCAGCCTCAAGTGTCTCCTCAAAGCCTCAGAAGTCATTCACAAAAGAAGGGCATGCTTTCTTCCATATCCCATTCAAGTTCATCAGCTTCACTTCCTCCCAAACATCAGCAATATTCTTCACAGCCTGAAGAATATTGTACGAATTCCAGTTGTCCTTGAGAGTTAAGTGTTTGTCCTTTTCAGTTGCCCTGAGAGCCATAGCAATTGTCCTTAGGAGGTAGTAGGCCTTGAAAGAGGCAATGACCTCATGATCTATTGGTTGTAACAATGCAGTGGTATTATGTGGCGGCAAACAACCTTGATATTAGGATGAAAGTCATCCAAATGGGCAATTTGACCATAGGCATTGTCCAGCAATAGCAACACTTTAATGGGCAGACCCTTGGAGGCATAGTCCCTTTCCACTTCAGGCACAAAATGGTTGATGAAGCAGTCCTCAGATATATGAAATGTTATCCAAGCTTTCTATTCCAACTTTGAGATGACTGCCAATTGACCCTTCCTACGCCCTTGAGTACCCTTGTTTTTTTTTTGCCAAATAAACCAATAAGGGCTTCAGCTTACAGTCTCCAGTAGCATTAACCCCCAAAAGCAAAGCCAGTCTCTCCTTGCTGACTTTATGGCCTGGTACCATCATCTCCTCCTTGGTGATGTATGTACAACTTGGCATGTGCTTCCCGAACTAGCCAGAATCATCCATGTTAAATACCTGTCCGACACGGTAACCCACCTCCCTAATTATTTCTACTAACGCACTGGGAAGCCCTCTTGCTGCTTGCTCATCACCTCTAGCAGCTTCACCTTGCACTTGTATGTTATGCAAATTAGCACGAGCCTTAAAACGATTAAACCAACCCTTACTGGTCACAAACTTATCACCGGCACTCCCTTCCCATTTTCTATTATCATGAGGCTCAGGTGGGATATGTCGTCGATTCTGGTCTTCAAGCCAAAGCACTAGCAATCTCTACATATCGATCATAAGGCGACTATAGTGCTTAGTGATCGCTGTGGACATCATAGGAGTCAAACTTTCACGTGGTCACGGATGCAATCTTTGTCTTTAGTGATTGTTGCCATTGTTGTAAGGGCTACTTCGAGAGTGTGCCCAACGTTTGTAGTAGTTTCTTCATTTTCAGTGGAGCTTACTATTCCATCTTTAATTTCCATGGTGATGGCTTTTCTTTTCTTTGTAGCACTACCATCAGAACTATCACCAATACGCTTGGGAGACATAGTAATGTCAGTAATGAGCAAACACAAGAGAGCAGGTGAACATGAGGCACAATATGGCAGGCGAGAGTAAACTGAGCTGTAGTTCTTCTTCCTCTCCTAGTGCCAAGTGACACCGTATTCTCACACGACACTCAGGCTATTACACATAAAACTGTATTTATGACTGTGAGTTTGGTATTTTTTTAAATTCAATACAATAATTTAGTGTAAGCAAATACATAAATAAATAAAACCAATAATTTGATATATAAGAATACATCTGTGCTTCTAGCTGTATATTTGTCCACCATGATCATAACTATTTAGCGTGCGAGGTTTGAATTTACCACGCCAGCCAGGTAGGTCAAAAGATTGATTTTTTAATAATTTATTAATTATTCATTGGCCTATGGGGAAAAGACGTTAAATGGGGACCCCCTATTATATATATATATATATATATATATATATATATATATATATATATATATATATATATATATATATATATATACAGTGATCCCTTGTTTATCGCGGGGGTTCAGTTCCGGGACCGACCCCGATAGGTTAATTTCCACGAAGTAGGAGCACCCAATATGTACATAGGTATTTTACATTTATTTTTACGTTTAGTGTATAAACCCTCCCTGTACTGTTAACAAGCCACCCTTTACTTCATAAATAGCAGCATGCAAGCATAAATTTATATGAAAGTGATAGGTAAACTTACCGTGAATGGGGTGGTAATGACATGACATACTCATGTACATAGGTATATTACAATTATTTTTACGTTTGCTGTATAAACCCTCCCTGCACTGATAAAAAAACACCCTTTACTTTATAAATAACATCATGCAACGTAAATTTATATGAACGTGATAGGTAAACTTACCGTGAATGAGGTGGTAATGACGTTTTTAGACGCCATAGGAAATTATTCCGCAGCCAATAACAGCTTTACGGCTGCTTTTTGTGAGAGAAGAACATGGTAATGGGGAGTTGCTGTCACTGTTTCTTCTTTTGTTGGAAGATGGTCTTGTAAGGAATCATGGCATCGTCGAGAAGATTTCAGAAGGTCACCGAACGAACCGTATTATCGTCATGTTCCTGCGAGAGTTGTTGGACTGTTTTCACATGTTCATACATGGCTGCCAGACGTTTGAGTGTAAGGCCAGGTATCTTCAATTTCTTCGTGTGTTTCCTCAAGTTCTTCTTCTTCCTCCTCTTCTCTCGCTGATTTTGTCATTTCTTCCAAGTCTTCATGAGTCAAAGGCTGTGAGTGGCAGTCAATCAGTTCATTCACATCTTCGTGAGTCATATCTTTAAAGCCTTCTCCTCCTAGTAATGCAGCCAACTTCACAGCTTTTGCAACTGCTGAGTCATGGACTTCGTCAGGAGCAAATCCCTTGTAGTCGTAGATGACTTCAGGCCACAACTGCTTCCATCTGGCATTGATTGTGGCCGGCTTTATCTTTTTGATTGCATTCTGAATATTTTGAAGGCATGTAGCAATCGTATAATTACACCAGTAAGTCTTCATTGTGAATTCTTTGTCCGCATCCATGGCTTCAACCAGGTTCGCCAGGGCATTTCGTGTGTAGAGGACCTTGAACGCACGAATTATGCCTTGATCCATAGGCTGAATCAGTGATGTTGTATTCGGTGGCAGGAACTCTACTTGAGCACTGTCATATTCGAGATTAGTTGCGTGGCCACCAGCATTATCCATCAAAAGAAAGACTTTAAATTCAAGGCCTTTTTCCACAAGATAAATTTTGGCCTGAGGGATAAAGCATTGGTGAAACCAGTCCGATGCGAGGCTTTTCGTGATCCAGGCCTTAGGGTTATGCATCCAAGACACTGGCAGCAGATTCTTGTTTTCATTCTTCAAAGCCCTAGGGTTCTTGGACTTGTAGATAAGCCCGGGCTTTAACATGAAGCCCGCAGCATTTCTGCACAATGAGGGTAACGCGGTCTTTGTGCGCTTTAAATCCCGGGGCTTTAGCTTCTTCCTTGAAGAGAAAAGTGCGAGACGGCATTCTCTTCCAAAATAAGCTAGTCTCATCCATGTTGAACACTTGCTAAGGAGCATATTCCCCTTCGGCGATAATTTTCTTTAAGTTGTTGTTCACATAATCTGCTGCAGTTATATCTGGAGAGGCAGCTTTGCCATATACTGCAACGCTCTTTAGGCCAAAGCGTTTTTGAAATTTGGCGAACCATCCCTTGCTTGCAACAAACGATTGTATCCTTGGTGGAGAATCGCTGGAGGGTCCTGGTTGTGGGTCGTCGATTTCTTCTCTCTCCTCCGCCTCTCCACCTTCGCCACTCTCGCCATTGGGTTTGTTTGCAGAGAATGTATCGTACTGCTTCTTCGCCTTTGTTTGTATGATATTGCTGTCTATGCTGATGTTCTTCTTTCTGCAATCAGCAATCCACAGGGCCAAAGCAGATTCCATCCGCACTATTATCTTATTGCGGGGTGTTACGACCCTCTTCGCTGATTCACTAAACAAAATAGTCGCTGTTTTCCTGATATTTGCCTTGTCCTTTTTGATGTAGCAAACAGTAGATTCATTGAGGCCAAAATGGCGGCCGACATCTGCAAACCTTCTTCCTTCTTTCAGCATATCTAACAGTTTCACCTTATCTGTTATGGTTAACATCTTCCTTTACCGCTTAGGCTCACTACCAGAAGCCTTAGAAGATGAAGGATGTTTGGGAGGCATTGCAAAGGTTGAAATACGTGAGTAAAACAAAAATCACAAGCACAGCTTATTAATAAGCACAACGCAAATGGCGCACATGTGAGTTAGACTGAACGAGTGAGGCAAGACAATGGAAGATGTTGGGAGAACCAAGCTTCAATCATAAAGCCAATCAGACTCCATGATACAGAATATGCAGAAAAACAATTATGTGATTCGTCATCTCCCACCCATTCATCCAATAGCATTCCATGAACTATCTCACTTTGGTGCTAGCCGTTGCGTTTTCCAAGACTCCAATACATTGTACGCTATCGAACAGTATTTCACATGGTGCAATACTGTGAGTTATATGTTTAAATTTGTTTTTTGCTAATTTTTACTGTTTTTTTATTCTTAGGCTAGGAAATACTTGTTTTATCAAGAAAATAATGATAGTTTAAATATGTACTAGCTCACGTAGGTGCGACCCTTTTCATTTTCCGAAACGCTGATACCGGTATCGTATTTTACATGGTGCAGTACTGTGAGTATTTATGTTTTTTACTATTTTTAACTGTTTTATTATTCTTAGGCTTAGAAATACGTTTTTTTATCAATAAACTCATGACACTACTGGAAATTTTAATATATGCTAGCTCACATAGGTGCGACCCTTTGCGTTTTCCGAAACGCTGATACCGGTATCGTACTTTCTATGGTGCAGAGTTACATGTTCAAATTTGTTTTTTTTACTATGTCTTACTGTTTATTATTCTTAGGCTGGGAAATACATTTGTTTTATCAATAAAATAATGAAAATACTGAAAATTTGTATTCCTTAAAATTTTAATATTTTCTCATATACCCAGAAAAAAAAACCACTCGCCAAAAGAAAACCGCGATACAGTGAATCCGTGATAGGTGAACCGCGATATAGCGAGGGATTACTGTATATATATATATATATATATATATATATATATATATATATATATATATATATATATATATATATATATATATATATATATATATATATATATATATATATGATCACAACTATTAAGAGTGTGAAGTTTGAATTTACTACACCAGCCAGGTAGGTCGAAAGAGTGCTTTATTAATAATTTATTAATTATTTTTTTGGCCCATGGGGAAAAGACTTTAAAAAGGGACCATCTATTTTATATATATATATATATATATATATATATATATATATATATATATATATATATATATATATATATATATATATATATATATATATATATATATATATATATATATATTTTTTTTTTTTTTTTTTTTTTTGCATGGCAATTTTTCGATAAAGGTCTTACTATCACTTTTATATTCTTGTTGAGATTTTTTAGTAAGTCGAGAAATGTAATTGCAGGTATGATGTATCATACAATGTTTTCCTTAATCAATGATTGTGGATTAAGATTGTGCCTAATGTTTGATATCCACCTGTATTTTATGTTCACCAGAAATATTGCACTGTTATTGTGAAGACTTCACACTTTTTTGCAGGTGTACTTCAAGTATCTTAACCTTTTCTTTATGTTTATCCTTCTAGAGTAGGTATAGTAATGCAGTCTGATGCCTGCATGTTTCATGTAAGGAGCTAACTTATAGAATTTGCAGACACCATAGATGTTTTTCTCCTTGTAATATTTTTGTTTTTTTCCAACATTTCTCATGTGATTAAGGTGTGGTGTTTAGTCATTGTATGATTATATGAGACACCTTCTTGCAAGTGACATGTCAATCTTACAGACAGTTTAGTTGTTGTCATTCCATTATAAGACAGTTGAAGACTACAGTCTTCATGGGGGTAGATATATTGGAAAACATTATTGCTCTGCTGGAAGAAACTGTGTCGTCATTTTTTATTTATATTACATATGAGATTTAATTTTTTTTCAGGAGCAGTATTTTTTACTACTTGTCTTATTGTATCTATCAGTAATTTTTTTCATTATACCTTTATAACACATTTTTTATAGTTTCTATATCTACCGTTTCTATAGTGTGTTGAGTCTTGATTCTAATCAACCCCATGATTTATTTTTTATTTGTACATTTATTTCTTTATTAGAGCATCCATTATTGATAAGAACTTGGGGTGAACTTTTTAACTCTTATGTCCTTTTTTCCAGTCAGAACAGCGAATCAGTTATTGAATATAATCTTTTTTTACTTATTTGTAATTCTGAGGGAGCTCATTCTCTTGATTTACATATATTTCTAAGTTTGTTTCTGTAAACATCATTAGAGTAGGTATTGAGGTGGACGGACAGGAAGGGGAGTACATCTTTTGTATTGAGGTTATGGGTAAAACTTAGATGAAAATCTTTGTAAGATGATTCCTAAGTTCCATGAGCTTGTCAAGGTTACTAGTACAAAAAAATGTATCATCTATATATCTGCAGTATTATGGAGGCTTTCTTATAGTTTAAATTTTTTTTTTTTCATTTTTGTTCCCCATATAGATGTAAGCAAATAGTGGTGTAAGAGGTGACCCTCTTAGCTACAACATCAGTTAGTTGGTACATTCTCCCATTAGGGATTAGAAATGGTACTCCTTTTGTACATATTTCGAGGAGTATTTATTAGAGCAGGCTCAGATATATTGACTTTTGGGTATTCTTTGTCTCTATATGCTAAGTAGGAATGATTTGAAATGTTTCATCCACCGGCACATTGGTGAGGAAGGATTCCGTATCTAACAAGACAATGAATTCTTGTGGCTTTGTTCATTTTAGTATATCATATATGTTAGAAGATAATTTGATGCTGTATTTACTTGGGATGTAGGAAGTAAGGGGCAAATTTATTGTTTTCACTAGTTCGTAAGTAGGAGTTCCGAGGTGGCTTATAATCAGTCTAAGTGGATTATCTACTTGCAGAATATTAACACTTCCGTAAGCATATCCAAAGCCAGCATAGCCATTTTGTTTACCCATAAAGAACTGTAGTCTTCACACCTTATATTTGAATGATAGCTAAATATACCAAAAGATTAACATGTCCTTTGCAAGAAAGTGCTCCATATAATCATACGATGACTAAACACCAGACCTACACCATGAGAAATTTTGGAGGCAAGTACAATGATACTGCATGAAAAAAAAATTCTAGGCATCTACAAATTCTGGAAGCACTCTACATACACAAGTTAGTTCCTTCTATGCATACGCAGGTACCAGACTATATTGCCTTGCCAACCCTGAAAGTAAGAAACAAAGGGTAGAGGTAATGATCCTTGAAGTCCTTCTGTAAGCAAGTTTGGAGACTTGACGAATAAAATAGAATATTTCTTGAGAATATAAGATTAAGGTCGGATATAAGACATTATAACCTCCATCTGCTAGCGTTTAGTTACTCTTATATAATATTTAAAGCTGTACGAAATGTTATGATTCCAATAAAATTTTCAGACTTGCTGAATAATTGTGACGATAATGAAAAAATGGTAGTTAGAACTTCAGGAAAATAATATAAGAATATTGCCAATGCAAAAACATTGATCATATTGAACAAGCTGTGCATAATGAAAATTTTCAGCCACAAGAAAATTAAGATTATAGCAGAGGACCAAGTGCTTTCATATATTTCAAATATACATCCTCTGGGGAGCAGAGGATGTATATTTGAAATATGCGAGAGTTCTTGGTCCTCGGCTATATTCTTTATTTCACAATGGGTCTTTCCATATATTATCACCAAAAGTTTTATAGTGATCAAACTGCACTATATATATATATATATATATATATATATATATATATATATATATATATATATATATATATATATATATATATATATATATATATATATATATATATATATATATATATATATATATATATATATATATTATATTTTGTTTATACAACTTTCAGTATGGCTTCCAGTCCCTCAGAATGTGATGTGTATACAGATTAGTGTCTGAAGACTTTAACAGATTCTTAGGTAGGTTGTACTTGTTAGTAGTTTTACATTAATTTAATCTGTAAAAGCTTTTACTCATGTTAGTCATGCTACAAACTCATTGATGCTTATGTTGATTGAATGATTGTTATTTTGTTTTGTTGCTTGCTTATCTTCTTTCATATAGTTACGTAGCTGTATTATAATGATCCGTTTACTATGGGAATATAAATGTATTGGTTACAACTACTGTTTTTGTATTTTTTTTTGTATGTGAAATTTGAGTGTATTATCTCTATATGGTAATATTTGCTATTAAAGTTTACATAAGGTTACTTTCATAATCTTTCGTTTTCTTTCTGTGGGTGTGTGTGTGTGCGTGTCTGCACGTGTGTGGGTGTGTGTGCACTTGCGTGTGCATGGGGGTGTGTACCCTTGCATGAGCACACTCCCGCCCACTTTCCTGTATGTGCCGGATTAAATTCTTGAATCCTCCAAGACTTCAAGCCCCCTCCTCATATGCGTTCATTCCTTTGTTGAGAGAGAGAGAGAGAGAGAGAGAGAGAGAGAGAGAGAGAGAGAGAGAGAGAGAGAGAGAGAGAGAGAGAGAATGTACTTAAAATATTGTTCACTCTCCATATTTACCTTTTAGCGTAATGTGCAATATTTTCACCGCATTATGTGGCGTTTAGTATTTACTCATTTTGCCCACAATAGTTATTTTGAAATAGAAATTAACATTGAGGAATTTTTAACTAACGTTGGTCGTAGCTTGGACGCGATTCAGGGAAAGTTAATCTTTATGAAATGAAAACAGAGTTTTGCGTAGTTGCTTTTGATTTCAATATATTTGCAATTGTAATTTGCTTCTTTACAATGAAATGTTGAACATGGCGCTGTTATGGAATATATGTATTTCTTCGTTTTATATAAATTTATATTATTATTTCAATTATTATATTTTGCGTTATTGTTGTTACTGTTGGGAAAGTTATGATGTATAATTGCAGTGTGACTCGGACTAGGAATTCACATAACTCAAAATCTTTGATAAATATATTTCATTGGTAAATTTAAGTGGAAAAAAGTCTTAACAAAATGCATTAGAGAAAAACGTTTGACTATAATGAACATATACAAAATATTAATGAAAAAATAAGGCACAAATAAAAGAAAGCAATATTTATTGAAAATAGAATAAGTCTTTCTCAAGACTCGATTCTTGTCATAATATTTATTGCCTTAATTTTTTTTACATCCTTTACCAATATGTTTCAGTTTCAAGAGATTCCCTCACTTTGATGCGTTTACCTAGACAGTCGTCAAATTTTGATTGATTGGCATGAAGTCTTTAACTTTTTATGTAAGATTTGACCAAACATTTCTCTCTCTCTCTCTCTCTCATATATATATATATATATATATATATATATATATATATATATATATATATATATATATATATATATATATATATATATATATATATATATATATATATATATAGTTTCTCAAGATGAAAGTTTTTATAATTCTTTTTCCAAGATTTTGAGAAGCACTATATGTCATTATATATATATATATATATATATATATATATATATATATATATATATATATATATATATATATATATATATATATATATATATATATATATATTTAATGAGTGTGACTCCAGTATGGGCTACCAAAAAAAAAATAAAGTAAAAAGGAAGGTGGGAATTGTTGTGACTTGACAGATGCAAAGGGATAATAAGATGTGTAACGAATATCCACTAATATAAGGCATAGATAAAGAACCGTAACTGAAGGAAGACGTAATATTGAACTGTCCTGGACAGTCATATTTAAGTCCTAAAGACCTTTTCAGCTGTAGTAATGCAACAGGCGGGTCATGCCATGGGCCAACTTACTATATTATTTATATATATATATATATATATATATATATATATATATATATATATATATATATATATATATATATATATATGTATATATATATATATATATATATATATATATATATATATATATATATATATATTTATTTATTTATTTATTTATGTATATCACATTCCTTGACACATAGCTCATAACAAACTCGCGCACAATCTCAATGAATATAATTATATGTTTTATATTTTAGATATTTATTGTGTATATATTTCTCTCTAAATTTCTTTAAGCTTCATAACACTCTATCAATTTGTTAATGGTTTGTAGTTTTGCTTTGACTACCTTTAGGGTGTTTTGCTTTCAATTCAGTAAATGCTGTTAATTTATAGGTATTTGTTGTTACCCCAAACACAAAGGCTTAAGGTCGTAAAATAACTGTCGGCTTACAGTTAATTGCTTTTGGGAGCATTTTTCAGACCTCAGGACTTTGGATACACAGCACTATTTTCATTTTAATACTGCGTTACATAGTTACAAAATAAATCTCTAAAAAGGTGTAGACAGCATGATTGAAATACTTGTAAGTTTGTTGTTGATATCCACCCGGGGGTGGACTGGCCATGGTGTATCCGTAGGTGAGGGTTCTGAAAGCCGAGGTCAGGTCTTATCTGTAATTATAAGGAAAACCTTCAATTTGTACATACATACATACATACATACATATACCTTGGCTGTTTCCCCCTTAAATTGGGGGGTAGCCGACATATATATATATATATATATATATATATATATATATATATATATATATATATATATATATATATATATATATATATATATATATATATGATTGTGACAACAGGACGGGCCAAAACAAATTATAAAATAAAACCGCCCTCATCGGGCCTGGGCACGAAGAATACATAAAGTAAAGAGAAACAGAGATGGAGAGTGTAATGACTTGTCAGATGTGAAGGGATAATAAAAGATGTGTGATGAATATCCAAGAATATTATATATATATATATATATATATATATATATATATATATATATATATATATATATATATATATATATATATATATATATATATATATATATATATATATAGGGACAGATGGATACACGAAATATTTAAATATGGGTAAAAGGTGATAAGAAAGTTGGGTAAGTTTAATATATAGATGGATATTGATCCATATCTTTATTGATGAAGTGCATAATAGATGCATATATAAATGACTATATACATAAATACTGAATTGGTGGTATATTGGTAGAAAGGAAAATACATTGATTCATAGAGCTACAAATATAAGTAAACTGATAAAGGTGGATGCGTTTAAAATGTTGATAGACAACTGTCAATAGATTTATAGAAATATTGCATAGTAGGTATATATATAGATAGGTATATAGATAGCTCTCTAGATAAGTATTTAAATGGTGGAATGGTGGTATATAGTGGCATAGATGTATTTATGTGCATGAAAATGTTTAGATAAGCTGATCAGAAAAATGGGCACGGAGATGATTATAGCTAGATACAGATACATAGCTCGCCTTTAGAAATAATTTTGTTGCATATATCTTCAGGTTTTGCATTGGTAATTATCTTGTGTAATTTTTTATAAATTTCTTGCAGTTATTTTCTCATTATCATTGAGGTTCCTTATTAAGTGAAAATACGAGTCAAAGCATTTCTTACCTCTTTCTTCCATTATTAAAGGATTACACCAAAGTGTTTGTCTGTGGAAGGTGTCTATGAATATTTGCTTTATTTACACCTGATGCATCTTTTAATGCTCTTTAGTAATGAAAATTCCATTGGTAAAATGATGAACTCGGGAGTTGACGGACTGACGGCGGGACGATAGGATGGGCATCCATCCTAAATACCTCAGTTTCAATTTTTCTGTGTCTGCCCCTAAATGGAGACTAATTGTGACAAATTAAACGTAAAAAAAGTAATGTAGAATCCAGAATGGTATCAGAATAGACTAGAAGCATCCTACCTCTGGCTACTGAGTTTTGCTATCTAAGCATGGAGAGCTGGTGTCCAGTGTATATCAAGCAGGAGTAAATATAATAAAACATATATAACCCCATTCCACTATTAAGGATATTTATTTGCTAATACATAGAGAACTACAAAACATTATGACTCCAATTAAGTATTCAGACCTATCATAAATTCATGGATAATAAAAGAGTAAACTTAAGAAAATTTGGATTATTAGATAAATTGTCGATGCAAAAACAACGGTTATATTCAACTAGGTGTGCTTATATGAAAGTTTGTTGGCAATATACACCAAACTAAAGGCTTTATAGGTAAATTGAAAGGTTGATGAATACAGAAACAAATACAAATGGGGTGAGAGAAAGCATAAATTGAATTTTTAAAGTAGAATAATTTCTTCTATCAAAACTTAATATATATATCCTTTTGCTTTAAATGAATTGAGTATTGAACGTATTTTGCCGTTATCTAAGTATTAATTTTATGATAAATGGTCTTAATTTAACCTTTAAAGCTAATTATATGGAAAAAAATAATAAGGCCGTGATTCCACTGAGGCAACACAGGTATCATGTAGCATGTGACTTGCCTGGCTTTCATCATGTATGTTGATTGCGGCATTCAACCAGGAGACATGTTGACTGCAATAAGTCAACTTTTTTGTTCCCTGTAGTAAGCTATATGCTGAATGCCTTATCCACTAATTCAACAAAAACTGAGCCAGTTTTCGCCGTAAAATCCTGAAAGGAAGCACCGTTGGTGGAAGAGAGAGCTCTTTATGACAGTAACATTGTTCAAAATGAGTGTTTTGAAAAGTTACTAGCATAGGACCATTCACTGTTAAGTTTTCAAGGATGGTAGTGGAGGATTTCAATTACCGTCTCCACAATATTAGTCCCAGAATAGGAGTAGCGACACAAAATTACACTGTGCATCTAGTTTAGCCTGGTTATTCTTGTATTCTTCCAAGCGTACATCTCGCAGAACCACTAATTTTCTATATTCTTATAGCAATTCTATGGGTTTAACTTGAGATCAGTTCACCTTATTACTTTCAACATCGAATCCTTCCTGCAAATGGTGGGAAAGAGGGTCACACCAGGCAACATGCTACATCTTGTCACATTCTGCATCCAAATTTTTGTCACCAGTTTCATTCTGCACAGTCACATGCTACATGTTGCCTTGTGTCAAAATGGTTGGAACACCCTTGGTCTGTACGACAATGTACAATGCCACATGTTGCTAAAATGTTGCCCTGGTGGAATTGCACCTTAAGAAGCATTAATAATCTCCATGCAATGGTTTTAGAATTAAATGATTTTTTTTTGAAAGTTTTTACCATTTATTATTATTATTATTATTATTATTATTATTATTATTTTTATTATTAATTATGATTTATTTAGCTAATATTAATAACTTAATTTTTTTTATTTTTATCGAGGTTCATTTTCTTTCTAAACTTTTTCATTGACAATGATATATATATATATATATATATATATATATATATATATATATATATATATATATATATATATATATATATATATATATATATATATATATATATATACCTTGGCTGTTTCCCCCTTAAATTGGGGGGTAGCCGACATCAAAAAAGGAAAACAGTTTGGGGAGAAGTTATTCTCCCCCCCCACTCCCCTTCTTCTTTGACGTCTCACAGGAGGTTGGTACAAGGGGGGGGATTCCCAGTCCCCCCGCCCCGTCCACTTTTAGTCGCCTTTTACGACACGCAGGGAATACGATGAGGCTATTCTTTGATATTGTGCCCGCCCCACAGGGCACAGGATATATATATATATATATATATATATATATATATATATATATATATATATATATATATATATATATATATATATATATATATATATATATATATATATATATATATATATATATATATATATATATATTATATATATACATATACACATACATATACATACACATACATGTACACATATATATACATATACACACACACACACACACACATATATATATATATATATATATATATATATATATATATATATATATATATATATATATATATATATATATATAAAAGTTTATATTCACTGCACCATACGTAATTGAATGTTATTTTTTGAGACTTAATATTTATATTCTCAACTGCATCTTTACAAGGTAAGACCCAACCTCTGGTGGGTGGCCCATTCAAGAATCCACTGGGGGAACAAATCAATCTCAACATATATATATATATATATATATATATATATATATATATATATATATATATATATATATATATATATATATATATATAATTTTTTTTTTCATTGAAGACAAGAAACATGTGATGTACATTTCTTTTCCCTAGAAACAGTATATTTCATTTGTTTCGTATTTTCATGACTTCCATCCAGTTTTTCTTGTAAGATGAAATTAAAATCCATTCACAGAATATTATGTTAACTCCACCACGCTTTCAGAGTCTTTTCTTTCATCTTTTAGATTATTCCTCTTAGGCTAATGACGTCATCTACTTTAATGTGATGTTCCGTTCTTTTCTGTTTCACTGTCATAACATTGTCATATTTTTCCTTATTACGTTATTGAACGATATACTTAGGTATTAGTATATATATTCCATTATATTTTTAATTTTAAGATTATATAATTACTTAATTATTAATTCAGGCTTTAGTAGGTATTCATAAAGTTCTTTAGAGGAAAGATTATACATACAGGTACCTATCTCCGTTTAGAAATGCAATCGCGTATTGTATTCATATTGAGGTAGAAATTACGAGACGAAGTAAGTAATACTGACTGTCTTCATGTTAATGTAGACAGTCTTGATTAAGTGATTCTTTTCACATCTTGTCCTTTCCATCATTAGAAATTAAATATAAATCGGGCTTTTTAGATATTGGAGTAAATGATGCGGATTCAGAAAAGAAACGGATTTCTGCAAATCTTCTCTATTCATGTATATATATATATCATGATTTTGATAGTTTTCTGATAGATCTCAAAGCTACTTTTTTTTCCTTTTGTCTTTCTCTCCCATGCATTTGGGTGTAAAGTACGGAATTCCTTTTATTTTTTTATTGTTGCATTAATAAACTGATCCGGATATTAAGCGTTTATAGCGATAATTTCTTCTTGCTCACCTATTAAATCTCACTTGTTGGCTTATGTACTTGGTCTTCATTTTGTGAACTGTAAGATATCTTGGATTTTATCAATTTTTTTTTTATGGAAATAAATCACTTGACACTAGGCACCCTAACGTTAAATCATCAGATATTTTAAGCCTTTAAAATGTATTTTTAAAGTGCTACATAATAGTTTAGAAAAACTAAAATACATCAAAGAGAACTTAATATCAGGTTACACTCATATATTTTGTTTATTATACAGGAGACAAAGCCGTGGTTCTGCAAATAATTATACCCATAATATAATTTTCTTATAATCTTAAGTGATAAAACAGGTAAAAGATATTATGTCATTCCTGACACCTGATTAATTTTCATCGCAGCTTTCCAGATACCAATTTTTTTGTGTGTGTGCTTAGGTCTTTATGATAAGAAGGAAATCGTGTGACATAACTTTTCAGTTACTTTTATATTTCCTTATTTGTATACGGATGGGAGAGCTTTCATGAGTCATTTCTGACACTTGATGCTTTTTTATTGCAATCTTTTAACAGGGAGTAAGTTCTTGGTATTTCTTGCACCTGCAAGGTCAGTGAACTGTGATGGATAGGTGTGATGGGAGTTGCCATGTGATGAAGCGATGGGGAGTAAACCAGCTGTAGCTGTGGGCCTCATTGAAGAATAGCCTTGCCTACCTACCTTATGGGTGGCCCAAGCAGGGTGGAAAGGGGGGAAATGTGGCAACCCTTTATCACCAAGGAGCTAAGAGGAGTGGTTGGGGTATGTGTGGATCGTGGTGAATGCGTGTTTCTTGACTCGACCACCCTCCTTACAAGGGGGAATGAGGCCAAGTATATGTATGTATGCATGAAGAGCAGCATCCCCAAAGTAATCATTCGTTCATTTTGGGATATTATCAGATCTACATATATTTAGTAGTCTCCGTGGCAAAATGGTAGCGTCTGCGACTCTGAGGCGGCAGGTCGAGGGTTCACGCCCCGTCACGGACTGAGGTTAGTAAGGGCATACACTCAGGGTAACGATTACATCTGCCAAAACAAGTCCTTCGTAAGAAGGCAACCGTCCTAGCCCTTAGTAGAAAAGGGAGTATATATATATATATATATATATATATATATATATATATATATATATATATATATATATATATATATATATATATATATATATATATATACTGCAGTTCTTGTCCGTCATTGAAGTCAATTGATATAATATACTTTTTTGTATATTTCTGCCCACCGCAAATGAGGAGCCATAGATAATTGAGAGAACAACTTTGTTTTTGATAATCATCATTATTTGTAGTAAACATGTTTAATATAATAGTTAGGTAGTAATGACAGCATAATATGTAAAGTCATGTACATATATTTTACTGGAAAAATATAAGAATACACGCTAAAGCTTTTAGCTACCCTAAGGCTATAATGTAGTACTATGCATTTATTATTGTATTCTAGTTTTGTTTTCCTCTAGAGTGTGTTTTCTCATAATATCTCATTTAATCTTAACGGCTCATATCTTCCCAACTCTCACGCTTGGATAGTCCATAACAGAGAGAGAGAGAGAGAGAGAGAGAGAGAGAGAGAGAGAGAGAGAGAGAGAGAGAGAGAGAGAGAGAGAGAGAATGCATTACTGATATGTATCTTAAAAGATAGTTTTATCATGTAAATTGGCGTGACAGCTACAAATTGGATCTTATACTGCTTTCCTGTTAATTATCTCTTAATTACTCTAAGCTGAAAATTTGTGTTTACTTATAAAAAAAAATACGAAAACTTTCAAAGGAGAGAGAATGATACTCTCGGATAACCTTCCATCAAGGAAGTGAAAAACAATATAATGCGTTTCCCTCCTATGTAATATTTTTTTGGTCCATTGCTATTAGAAAAAAATACTTTTAGAACTCCCTCTTAACACACTCTGAAAACGAACTCGTATTCCAGAGACCAAGATCTTTAACATTAATAATATAGTGGAATTCGTATATCTTACTATTTAACTCATGATGGATGCTGAATGTATGTAGCAAAAATGGAATTTCAAAAACAAATGGAGAAAAGTTGATGTCGAGGTTTTCTTCGCATTAGTATTCAAAATTCTGTATAAATGTGTTTGGATGGGTATTTTTGTGAATGTATGTGTATGTGTCTGTAATGTAAAGGAGAGAAAAGAAACAGTCAGTGCCGTGAGGAGAGGGAACATCGTAAAGAAGAACAAATGCATGTAAGAGGAAAAATCGAAAATTAATTTTTCTTCAAGGTTTGAGTGCTAGTTTGGTATTGGTTTTTCACGAATGGTAAATTAAATACATTAGAGACTTCATATTTCCTAGCGTCTCTCAGAAAGGCTGGGAATCTCGTAGCCATTTTTGTCGGTTTACTGCTTCATGAAAAAGAGAGTTTAATTAGGTTCTTCTTAAATAACGAATAATGGCCTCTCCCTCTTTATCATGCCGTCATGTTAGTTTTATTAAACAACAATGTGATTTGCTTGTGCGATGAAGGGATATGGCAAAATATCCATCAAGGTAGATATAAAATGTGATGAAACTAGAAAATATTTCGCTAAGTAAGTTTAGAAAGAGTTTATCTGGCATGTAGCACAGTGGAACATAATTCTAATGCCATGGGGAAAAGGCCGTTTGGATATATAAAATATACAGTCCCTTCTGAAATAAATAAAGATAGCAAATATAACGTTTAAAGCAAGGTTTAAAAGAAAAAGTATTCCAAAACTCTGCAAAGAGATATATATTCAAATATTCTGTTATATTTGCAAATATATTCTTATGAATTTACTGTTATAATTTGTCCAGACTAACGTCTTTTAAATAAATTTTATTAATAACTTATTGTAATGTGTGCTCACTCATGTGAGGTCACAAGTTTCGTTTATACACAATGGCCCCATTCCCCCGTGTAAGGGAGTGGCCGTGCAATTACACTTTCTGCACAGGTCAAAACACATGCCAGTCATCTACTTAGTTCCTTGGGGAAAAAGGGTTGCTACAATTTCCCCCACCATTCTGCTTGGGTCATTTCTCAGGGTAGGTTGGCAAGTATCTTCTGCCTTGAGATCAGACAGCCTCAGCTAGTTTGCCACCACTTCTCCATCGCATGGCAACTCTTCACTCCCACCCCTCACAATTAATATTTGTAGCAGGTGTGAAAAATCCCATTGGCCTGCGTCACCTATACAAAATCTTCCCCCACTCATTCCCATCTCTCGCACTTTCTCTTCCTTGCTCAACTGACTTACCACTTGTATCCATTGCTCTTTTAATGCTGTCCATCCATCTCATTGTAGGTCTTCGTTTTGGCCATACTCCAACCACTTCTGCACTCCACACTTTTGTTAGTCGCTCGTCACTCATTCTTTCCATGTGTTCTAGATCATATCAGTGCTCTCTGTTCAGGGTAGGTAGCTAAGTATTTTTTGCCGTGAGGTCCAACAGCCACATCTGGTCTGCCCCTACTGCTTCATCACATGGCAACTCCCCACACTAGCCTCTCACAATTAAACATTGTAGCAGGTGCGAAAAATCATTTCGGGCTGCGTCACCAATACACAATCTTCCCCCAATCATTTCTATATCTTGCACTTTCTCTTCCCAGCTCAACCGACATATAACTTGCATCCACAGCTCTTTTCACGCCATGTATTCATCACATTGTAGGTCTTCCTTTTGGCCTCACTCCAACAACATCTGCACTCCACACTCTTATCTAGTCGCTCATCACTTATTTTTCCATGTGTCCACACCATCTCCATACTCTCTGATCTAACGTATCTAATAGCTTTCTTGGAACAACCGCTCTTTACTTCACCTTCTCCTTTTTCACTTTATCTATTCCAGATAAACCAGTCATACTTCTCAAACACCTCATATCCATTACTTTTAGCTTATTCTTTTCATCCTCTCTTGCATTCCAAGTAAGGTATATATGTATTAACAATTAATAGAGACAGAAGCTCTTGTTACAATGACAGTTTAGAACTTTCGCGAATATGTCACGTGTGACATTCCTGATATATTACAAGACTCTGCAGAATATGGTCAGCAGTGTAGCTGTTCTCATAACTCACTTGTCAACAGAATCAATAGCCACCCTTTCCTATAAGGATTTAGTAGGTGATAAACATGATATATAGAGTGTGAGATATTGTTGCAAATATTTATAGTTCCTATTTTGATCAAAGAAATATCACTGCAAATACATAGTCTTATTTCAAGAACCAATTGTGCAAAAAAGGGTTGAGTTGTGGTATCTGTAGAGTAACAGCTCCTGTAATACTCAGCAGCTGTACTGAGTACATCATTAGATATGTAAAGTGGTCAACTGTGGAAATGTAGCTGCACGAGCTCGAACATTCACAAATTTAAAAAATGATGTCCGGGTCGCTTATTTTTTTTGGGGGGAAAGAAAATTTGATGTAACACCGTTATTTTAAATTATATTTGTTGTTTTATGCAAAATATATTTATTATCGTAAAGTCTTATTTACTAAAGTTTGCTGGTGAATTGATGAGCTATAGGTTGCTTCTCTATTTTTACGTAAGTGAATATAAAAGAGGAATTTACTTTGTGTATTGTTTCAGTTTTAGAATTTTAAATTAAGCATCATTATCATTTCATGTAGTTAACTAAATATTATTTATCATCATTGAAGAGGTAAATGAAAGTGCGCGCGCGCGCGCACACACACACACACACACACACACACACACACACACCACACACACACACACACACACACACACACACACACACACACACCACACACACACACACACCTATATAT
This sequence comes from Halocaridina rubra, assembly GCA_037179515.1. Lineage (NCBI taxonomy): Eukaryota > Metazoa > Arthropoda > Malacostraca > Decapoda > Atyidae > Halocaridina > Halocaridina rubra. The sequence goes on along the minus strand of JAXCGZ010014132.1, from coordinate 13,787 downwards.
ATAATAATACTAATAATAATACTAATAATAATAATAATAATAATAATAATAATAATAATAATAATAATAAAGATCAGTTATTTCAAGAAAAAAATATTTTGTAGAAATAAAAATTATTATATTGACCTCAAAGAAAATGGAACAGCAATGAGTTGGCGAGTACTTTCGATTTTTAGAAATTATCACCACAGACAATTTTTTTTTTTTTTAGCTCAGGTGATTTGTTAATATCGAAAATACCCGCCAACTCAGTTTTGGTTTATTTTTTCTTCGAGGTCACATTATATATATATATATATATATATATATATATATATATATATATATATATATATATATATATATATATATATATATATATATATATGTGCGTGTGTGTGTAAGTGCGCGCTCGCGCCTTTGTCTATATATATATATATATATATATATATATATATATATATATATATATATATATATATATATATATATATATATATATATATATATATATATATATATATATATATATATATATATATATATATATATATATATATATATATATATAGATAGATAGATATATATATATATATAATATATATATATATATATATATATATATATATATATATATATATATATATATATATATATATATATATATATATATATATATAATTCAGAAAACTATAATAAGTATGTATAATATAAAAGTTTTTCATGAAAAGTATGTGATAATTACGCAAGTGTATAACATAATGAAATCATTACTGTTCATAGAATACATGTACATTATCCATTAGGATAAATGTATATTTAAAATATTTTACATTTCTAATTTATATGGTAATGCTTGGTATTTTATTGTTATGGAAATATATTCAACTTGCATTAAGCAAAAAGGATTGTAACATCTACTTCAATATTATTTGTATGTACTCTTTGTAAAGTATAATATCACTTGCATTCGTATAAAGTGTCGTATATCACTGTGCCTTAGAAAAAGTATTTAATCTCTGTGTCAGCACTATATATATACATGTTATCTCATTGCAACGGTGAGAGCGAATATGCAACATACCAGTAAGACAAAAATGAAGGGAAAACCCTTTTCTCAATAAACAAGTGCCAATATACTATGTATATATTAGATATTACACTCAACAAATGCAGAGCATGGGCTTGAAAATTCATTATCGCTCTTTCAGCCTCATTCCACCTTAGTACATTAAGTGTATGTTTGGTATATGAAATCCATAAATACTCATAGTCTGAAATGAACTGATTAAAAGAGGTCTGGAGGGAGACATGTCGCACATATTTCACTGGCCACAGCATCCGACACTATAAATAAGAAACTTTTATCTTTCAATGTCACTTACGTTTTTCCAACTCCAAACGTTGTCACAGTCCTCGATCCAACTCCAATATATCTTCTTTCTCTTCGTGTAATATATGACCCGAAAACGTTCACTAAAATATTACTTGACTTTGATTCATAGTATGTTCTAGAACATAAAAAGACAGCCATTTCGGAACGTACACTGTTTCTGTTTCAGAATTGAGATAAAAATTTAATTCTTAACGAACTGTGAATCAGGAATTAAATATATGTGACTTAAATGCCCGATATTTATGACAAAAGAGATTTCATAGATATTGTAGTATATAATGAATACACCTGCTATATGCAAGAGGCTAAGCCTATATACTCGGGTATATTCCTCAATATTCTATATCTATATAGGTAGCCATATAAATTGTAGTATATCACTTTATATATATATATATATATATATATATATATATATATATATATATATATATATATATATATATATATATATATATATATATATATATATGAATGCGGTGTATTTTTTCAGCAATTCTCACACATTTCTATGGGTCATTTACTTTGACTTTTCTTCAGTTTATGTCTGACTTTTTTTTTTTGTGGAGTGTAGGTGATTAGGCAGAGTAAGTAGCCTACACATATTCTCTTTCAGCCTCATTCCACCTTAGTGCATTAACTGTATGTTTGTGTTAGAGAGAGAGAGGTATTATTGTCTGATTTTTCAGTGCTTTATGGGATTCCGAAAACAGGTTTAAATGCGTTTTTAGTGTAGAATTTATTATTATTATTATTATTATTATTATTATTATTATTATTATTATTATTATTATTATTATTATTATTAGATGTAGACGAAGAAGAAGATTATTATGAGAGCTGCAGAACTGCCATTTTCTTCAAATAAAATCTCGAGAATTTGAATCACACAAACATTTAACAGTGTATTCTGTTGCCTTGCTGAGTTGACATGGTGTATCATATAAGTGGTGCCACTACACTCAATATCACTGAGCAAAGGAAAGAGCTGAACAAATATCTCATGGAACAGAACCGCGGATTTTGGGAGTGGTAACTATGTTTTGTTTCCTCTGAGCTACTGAATGATAGCAAATAGGGAATTCAGTGATGGTTAACCCGTTATATATGGAATGGCAGAAATTGAAGAAAATTTTAGGTGCATTTTTATGAAATAAGTATCAATATATATGAATGAGTCTTAGCATTTATTATGCAATGCATTTAACAATATTTCGCAATCCAATTCTTCAACATGTCTTACTAGGGGTGTGCATTGTTGCTTATGGGAATCCAAAACGGTGGAAAATATTGCATTCTCTGCAGATGCGGGGGTGGAAAATGGTATGACGATATGGATTTTATATTTCAACGTATAATAGATGTTGAATGTGGAAAAAATATTTTTTTTTTATAAGACAGAAGACGATTATGAGTAAGATAGGTACTGGATTGGAAAAACGAGTTTTATTTTTTAAGAGAGCACCTGTTTCATTAGGTGAAAATGACTGATTGAACAAAGTCGCATATGATAGAAATTTTCGGTTCATTAGAACTCATTTTCGAGGATTGAGATTGTAGCACGAGAGAATGTCTTAAAGCGCATATTTCTATCCTTTTTTATAATCGAATGTCTTTAACGGCTAAGGCTTACATACACGAATGTACGCTCTTGTTCCCTTAAGGCCACACTCACACCAAAGTGGCACGTTGCATGCTAGTTGAAAATAAACATCCGGAAATATATGAAACCTCTCATACAGAAGTGACGCGACCCATGTGCTACGTGCGACTTGCGACGCAAGTCGGACATAGCACATGGGACTTGTTATGCCACTCCTGTGTGAAAGGTTTCATATATTTTTGAATGTTCGTTTTCAGCTGACGTGCGAAATGCCACTTTGGTGTGAAAGCGGCCTAACTTATTTCGAAAGGAAATGTAAACGAATGCCATATAACCTCAATGAAAAATGCAGTTAACGATTCCTTTAAAAGCGCACGCATTTACGAGATGCAATATATAAATGGGAGTAAATGCTCATTTGTAGAAATGTAATATAACATATTGTAATCTAATGCATATTGTTCTTCATATCTCAAGAATTGCTAGACATCACTTAGTGTCCAAACCAAACACATTATAGGTATTAAGTCCCTACTTGTATATATATATATTAATTGGCACATATAATATCCGGAGTGATGTAAAAAAAGGTATTATTTCTCTCTCTTTCTTTCTCTCACACACGCCTACAGAAAGTTATATGTGGCCTCGAACAGTGGTAGTAAAAGAGTTAATATACTTTTTTAGAACAGTTAACTTTTTGAGCGTACATAATATTTGCAGCAAAGCCATACAGGACATGTTATAAGCGCAGTACTCACTCATATGGTAGGAATTATGCATATTTTATATTTCTGACTTTCTTCCCCTCCACCACTTCTTACAATTTTTGTTTTTTTGAGGAGGGTCAAGTTTTATGCCTTGAATTTTTTTTATTGGTTAAAAATGTATGTGGTACAGGTCAAAAATTTTAAATATGTAGCAATTATATATATATATATATATATATATATATATATATATATATATATATATATATATATATATATATATATATATATATATATATATATATATATATATATATATATATATATATATATATATATATATATATATATATATGTGTGTGTGTGATTACCTAATTGTGTTTACGGGAAAGAGCCCAAAGCTCGTATCTTCCCGTCTCCTCATCGGTTCCATTTTATACTTAGTTATACTTATCATACCTGTCCTTAATACTATGGATTGAGATAGCATTAACTACCTCCTCGCTTAGCCAATTCCAATTATCAACTACTCTTACACTGAAAAAGTATTTTCTTACATCCTGCAAAGAAGTTTTCTTACGAAGCTTCAAACTATGACCTCTAGTTCTAGAGCCAGCCATATCAAAATATCGATACCTATCCACTCTATCATAACCATGAAGGAATTTAAAGACTGTCACCATATCCCCCCCTCACTCTTCTAGCTTCGAGTGATGGTAAGTCTAATTCCCTCAGCCTCTCATAACTGAGATTGCGTATTTCTGGCACCAGCTTCGTGGCATGTCTTTGAACTTTTTCAAGCTTAGCTATGTGCTTTTTCAAGTGCGGATTCCAAAAGGGGGCTGCATATTCGAGTTTTGGCCTCACATAGGTTACATAAATATTTCTGAACATTTCCTTGTCCATGTGCCTGAAGGCTACCCTTACATTTGATAAGAATGCATATGCTGCCCTTACTATGCCATTTATATGTATTTCTGGAGACAAATCTGCCAGTATGTTTACTCCTAGATCTCTCTCATTTTCTGTCTCTTGAAGTTGTACTCCAGCCACCGAGTAGTCAAGCTTGGGCCTTCTTGCACTTGTACCCATTCTCATTACCTTACATTTTGAAGTATTGAATTTTATTAGCCACTTTTCTGACCACTCATGCAGATTATTTAGATCCTCCTGAAGTTCTCTACCATTGTTCTCGTTTTTTACTTTCTTCACAATCTTTGCATCATCTGCAAACATATTCATGAATGAATTTACAGACTCTGGTAGGTCATTTACATATACAAGGAACAGAAGTGGCCCTAAAACTGAACCCTGTGGAACTCCACTACTAACTCTTCTCCATTCAGACACTAAGTGTCTTACTCTAACCCTCTGTTCCCTTCCTTCTAAGTAAGTTTTTATTCATTCCAAAATATTTCCACCTATTCTAGCAATTGATTGCAGCTTCCTAATAAGTCTCCCATGTGGAACAGTGTCAAACGCTTTCTGGAAGTCTAGGAATATGCAAACTGCCCAGCCCTCTCTTTCCTGTAAGATTTGGCTCACCTCATCATAAAATTCTAATAAGTTTGTTACTGTTGATCTACCTTCTCTGAAGCCATGTTGCCTCACTGACAAAAAGTTGAAGGATTCCAAGTGAAGAGAGATATGTTTCCTTAGTAGGTTCTCCATAACTTTGCAAACTATGCTGGTCAAGGAAACTGGTCTATAGTTCAGAGCCGTATCCCTCCTTCCCCTTTTGAAGATAGGTATCACATTTGCTTGTTTCCAGCATCTTGGAATCTCCCCTGACTCCAGTGACTTTTTAAATATGATACTTAGTGCCACTGATATTGAGTTTGCGCATTTTTTAAGCACATGAGGGGATATGTCATCAGGACCTGTAGCTTTTTGAACATCTATATATCTATCTATCTATCTATCTATCTATCTATCTATCTATCTATCTATCTATCTATCTATCTATATATATATATATATATATATATATATATATATATATATATATATATATATATATATATATATATATATATATAATAGGAAGAATGTGTGTGTGTGTGTGTGTGTGTGTGTGTGTGTGTGTGTGTGTGTGTGTGTGTGTGTGTGTGTGTGTGTGTGTGTGTGTGTGTGTGTGTGTGTGTGTGTGTGTGTGTGTGTGTGTGTGTGTGTGTGTGTGTGTGTGTGTGTGTGTGTGTGTGTGTGTGTGTGTGTGTGTGTGTGTGTGTGTGTGTGTGTGTGTGTGTGTGTGTGTGTGTGTGTGTGTGTGTGTGTGTGTGTGTGTGTGTGTGTGTGTGTGTGTGTGTGTGTGTGTGTGTGTGTGTGTGTGTGTGTGTGTGTGTGTGTGTGTGTGTGTGTGTGTGTGTGTGTGTGTGTGTGTGTGTGTGTGTGTGTGTGTGTGTGTGTGTGTGTGTGTGTGTGTGTGTGTGTGTGTGTGTGTGTGTGTGTGTGTGTGTGTGTGTGTGTGTGTGTGTGTGTGTGTGTGTGTGTGTGTGTGTGTGTGTGTGTGTGTGTGTGTGTGTGTGTGTGTGTGTGTGTGTGTGTGTGTGTGTGTGTGTGTGTGTGTGTGTGTGTGTGTGTGTGTGTGTGTGTGTGTGTGTGTGTGTGTGTGTGTGTGTGTGTGTGTGTGTGTGTGTGTGTGTGTGTGTGTGTGTGTGTGTGTGTGTGTGTGTGTGTGTGTGTGTGTGTGTGTGTGTGTGTGTGTGTGTGTGTGTGTGTGTGTGTGTGTGTGTGTGTGTGTGTGTGTGTGTGTGTGTGTGTGTGTGTGTGTGTGTGTGTGTGTGTGTGTGTGTGTGTGTGTGTGTGTGTGTGTGTGTGTGTGTGTGTGTGTGTGTGTGTGTGTGTGTGTGTGTGTGTGTGTGTGTGTGTGTGTGTGTGTGTGTGTGTGTGTGTGTGTGTGTGTGTGTGTGTGTGTGTGTGTGTGTGTGAGAGAGAGAGAGAGAGAGAGAGAGAGAGTCACAAAAAATTTAAACCATAACATAATTATGATTATTTTTTTCCAATTCACCTTTTCTCATGATTAGTAGGTTGGCCATGGCATCAGCTGTCCTTTGAAATGAGAGAGATCTAGGAGTAAACATACTGGCAGATTTGTCTCCAGAAATACATATAAATGGCATAGTAAGGGCAGCATATGCATTCTTATCAAATGTAAGGGTAGCCTTCAGGCACGTGGACAAGGAAATGTTCAGAAATATTTATGTAACCTATGTGAGGCCAAAACTCGAATATGCAGCCCCCTTTTGGAATCCGCACTTGAAAAAGCACATAGCTAACTAAGCTTGAAAAAGTTCAAAGACATGCCACGAAGCAGGTGCCAGAAATATGCAATCTCAATCATGATGAGAGGCTGAGGGAATTAGACTTACCATCACTCGAAGCTAGAAGAGTGAGGGGGGATATGGTGACAGTCTTTAAATTCCTTCATGGTTATGATAGAGTGGATAGGTATCGATATTTTGATATGGCTGGCTCTAGAACTAGAGGTCATAGTTTGAAGCTTCGTAAGAAAACTTCTTTGCAGGATGTAAGAAAATACTTTTTCAGTGTAAGAGTAGTTGATAATTGGAATTCGCTAAGCGAGGAGGTAGTTAATGCTATCTCAATCCATAGTATTAAGGACAGGTATGATAAGTATAACTAAGTATAAAATGGAACCGATGAGGAGACGGGAAGATACGAGCTTTGGGCTCTTTCCCGTAAACACAATTAGGTAATCACACACACACACATATATATATATATATATATATATATATATATATATATATATATATATATATATATATATATATATATATATATATATTATATTTGTGTGTGTGATTACCTAATTGTGTTTACGGGAAAGAGCCCAAAGCTCGTATCTTCCCGTCTCCTCATCGGTTCCATTTTATACCTAGTTATACTTATCATACCTGTCCTTAATACTATGGATTGAGATAGCATTAACTACCTCCTCGCTTAGCGAATTCCAATTATCAACTACTCTTACATTGAAAAAGTATTTTCTTACATCCTGCAAAGAAGTTTTCTTACGAAGCTTCAAACTATGACCTCTAGTTCTAGAGCCAGCCATATCAAAATATCGATACCTATCCACTCTATCATAACCATGAAGGAATTTAAAGACTGTCACCATATCCCCCCTCACTCTTCTAGCTTCGAGTGATGGTAAGTCTAATTCCCTCAGCCTCTTATCATAACTGAGATTGCGTATTTCTGGCACCAGCTTCTTGGCATGTCTTTGAACTTTTTCAAGCTTAGCTATGTGCTTTTTCAAGTGCGGATTCCAAAAGGGGGCTGCATATTCGAGTTTTGGCCTCACATAGGTTACATAAATATTTCTGAACATTTCCTTGTCCATGTGACTGAAGGCTACCCTTACATTTGATAAGAATGCATATGCTGCCCTTACTATGCCATTTATATGTATTTCTGGAGACAAATCTGCCAGTATGTTTACTCCTAGATCTCTCTCATTTTCTGTCTCTTGAAGTTGTACTCCAGCCACCGAGTAGTCAAGCTTGGGCCTTCTTGCACTTGTACCCATTCTCATTACCTTACATTTTGAAGTATTGAATTTTATTAGCCACTTTTCTGACCACTCATGCAGATTATTTAGATCCTCCTGAAGTTCTCTACCATTGTTCTCGTTTTTTACTTTCTTCACAATCTTTGCATCATCTGCAAACATATTCATGAATGAATTTACAGACTCTGGTAGGTCATTTACATATACAAGGAACAGAAGTGGCCCTAAAACTGAACCCTGTGGAACTCCACTACTAACTCTTCTCCATTCAGACACTGAGTGTCTTACTCTAACCCTCTGTTCCCTTCCTTCTAAGTAAGTTTTTATTCATTCCAAAATATTTCCACCTATTCTAGCAATTGATTGCAGCTTCCTAATAAGTCTCCCATGTGGAACAGTGTCAAACGCTTTCTGGAAGTCTAGGAATATGCAAACTGCCCAGCCCTCTCTTTCCTGTAAGATTTGGCTCACCTCATCATAAAATTCTAATAAGTTTGTTACTGTTGATCTACCTTCTCTGAAGCCATGTTGCCTCACTGACAAAAAGTTGAAGGATTCCAAGTGAAGAGAGATATGTTTCCTTAGTAGGTTCTCCATAACTTTGCAAACTATGCTGGTCAAGGAAACTGGTCTATAGTTCAGAGCCGTATCCCTCCTTCCCCTTTTGAAGATAGGTATCACATTTGCTTGTTTCCAGCATCTTGGAATCTCCCCTGACTCCAGTGACTTTTTAAATATGATACTTAGTGCCACTGATATTGAGTTTGCGCATTTTTTAAGCACATGAGGGGATATGTCATCAGGACCTGTAGCTTTTTGAACATCTATATATCTATCTATCTATCTATCTATCTATCTATCTATCTATCTATATATCTATCTATCTATATATATATATATCTATATATATATATATATATATATATATATATATATATATATATATATATATATATATATATATAATATATATATAATAGGAAGAAGTGTGTGTGTGTGTGTGTGTGTGTGTGTGTGTGTGTGTGTGTGTGTGGGTGTGTGTGGGTGTGTGTGTGTGTGTGAGAGAGAGAGAGAGAGAGAGAGAGAGAGAGAGAGAGAGAGAGAGAGAGAGAGAGAGAGAGAGAGAGAGAGGCAAACAATTTAAACCATAACATAATTATGATTATTTTTTTCCAATTCACCTTTTCTCATGATTAGTAGGTTGGCCATGGCATCAGCTGTCCTTTGAAATACTACGACTGAAGGTCCAGACAGCTCCAGGTTCAGTCTTCCTTCGGGCAAGGCTCTTAATTATGCCTACATCTACACCGACTATTCCGGCGTATTAGCTACACATCTTTTACTATCCCATTACATATGACAAGTCACAACACTACCCATATCTGTTCCTTTTTGCACTCTTTTTCCTTAATTTTGCTACACTTATGGAAGGTCCACAGCTTATGGCCTCCGGTACCTGGCAAAGAGGGTTGCTAAGAATCCTCTGGGATCTTGTTGACTCCACTATTGGCTTGAGGGTAGACACGCTTGGTGGCAGTAATGGTTTTGCCCTTAACCTTACACCTCCTAATAAATCTGCTTCTTTCACTCTTCACTTTGCTAACATTCGTGATCTGAACTCAAATCTTTCGTCTGTGGACTAGCACTTGGGTACAACCCTTCCTAACCTCCTCCTCCTGAAACTTAGCTGTCTAGCCATGCTTCCACTGACGCATTTCAAGTCTTTCAGTATAACCTGTATACTCGTTTCCATTCCAAAAATGGGGTCTGTGCCTACTGCAACACTAACACACCTTTTGCAAGGCTCATGGACCTTGAATCTCCTGACTTTGAAGTTGTATGGCTGAAAATTTCTCTCTCCACTACCACTATAGTCCTTTGCTTCTGCTACTGCTCTAAGAATTCCACTGACTTTGTGTCTTTCTTTGAATATCTGTCCTCTTTATATGAGTCCTTGCAATCTTCTCACCAACATGGTGAAGTTTTCTATATTGGAGACTTCAATGTACATCACAGTGAGTGGCTTAATTCTTCTCACAATGATAAGGGAGGAAGTGAGACCCTTGCATTCTCTATTACTAACAATCTGGAGCAAATTATCAAACATCCTACTCGTGTTCCTGATCGACACAAACATACAGCCAACACTCTCGACTTATTTCTTACTCCTAATCCTTTAAAATACTTGCCTTGTGTGCTTTGATCTCAGTCTCTTCCATTTTCGCTCCCCCTCCATCAATTCCTTCTACTCAGTGCTGCCTTTGGCACTATGAGCATACCCAATGTGAAGGTTTGCGTAATTTCCTTTTTGACTTTCCATGGGATGACTACTGCTTTCAGTTCCGCAACCCTGATTTATGTAACCCTAAAAGTTGCCGAGTTCATAACCTGGGGAATGCAGGTGCTCATCTCCTCCTCTATGAAAACTTTTTCTCCTCCTAATCCTTGGATATCCAAGCCAGGGATCAGGCACAAAGTTTGTACCAACCTTCTCCTCCTGATTTAAGTCAATGCGCTTTTATTATGGTTAGGCATTACTGTGCTGCTCAGATTTGAAGGTCTAAAGCTTCCTTTGTAAGAAGGAGAGTTGATGACCTGAACTCTCCTCCCACTGATAAATCTTTCAGCTCCTTAGCCAAAAACCTCTCCAAAACTTCTGTAACTTAGGTTTTCCCCCTCTCATTTGCTCTGATGTTCTATAGCTTGTTCTCCCACTGACAAAGCCCCTCTATTTGGCTCTCACTTTTCTGCTAACTCTTTCATAAAGTATTTTAACGCTATGCTCTCTCTTATCCATTCTTCACGCAAAGTTCATAAGGTTCTTTGCTCACAAAAGACGAACAAGGCATCTACTCCCAATGGCATCCATGAAAAGTTCCTTAAGGAGTTTGCAGATGAATTGCCTCCCGTGCTTTGCCGTCTTTTTCACCCCATTCTCTCAACCAGTATCTATCCTCCATATTGGAAGCATGTTCTAGTACAACTTATTCCAAAGAAGGGTGACCGCTCTATTTATTCAAACTACCGACTTACTGTCCTAACCTCATCTATCACTAAAGTTTTCGAAACTTTACTCAATTCTCACTTCTTGAAACGTCTTGTATCTAACTCGCTTATCTCCGATCACCAGTATGGCTTCTGCAAGGCAAGATCAACTGGCAACCTCCTTTCCTATCTTACTCATGTATGGTTATCTTCTCTGAGGAACTATTGGGATTCCTTCATCGTTGCCCTTGTATCTCTAAGGCCTTTGACAGAGTCTGGCACAAGGCTCTGTTGGCCGAACTCCATGCTTATAACTTTACCACTTCTCTTTGTCCTCTGATTTTCAGTTTTTTCTCTGACCACTTTGTATCTATGGTTGTTAAAGTTGCAACATCTAGCCTATTCCTTGTTACCAGTGGTGTTCCATAGGGCTTTGTTCTATCATCTACTCTGTTCCTTCTCTTCATAAACGATCTGCTTTAATCTACATCCTTCTCTCTTCTCCACGCCTTTGCCAATGATTCTACCCTTCACTTTTCCTCTGCCTTTTCTTCACAACCTTCATCTGCTACTCATAATCAGTCTCGTATCCCTCTTTCTTCTACTCTCAACTCAGATTTGCAGAGGGTTTGTTATCATATATCTTAACCTGTTTGTATCACCCTCCGCAGTTCGTATTAGGAAGCATCGTTGCATAAGCAGTCTTCCAATAAGTTATGAAGTGATACAAGTACAGAAAAAGAGGAAAGCTACAAACATTAATAAATGAGATGGCAAACCCAAACACATAATGTTATTTAAAGTTAAAGTCACAAAATCTTATTCTAAGAAGAAATTGCATTGTAATGTCCACGTGCTTTTCATGAATAAATGTTATTTGCATAAAAAGTCTCGATGCTGGATATGTGAGTTTGAAAACTTGTTGTATTCCTCTTTATCTGTGCTTGTATTACTTTAAAAAACGTCTTTCAAGATTTTTTAATTGCTTGTTATATAACCCCTGCAACGATGCTTTCCAAGACGAACTGCAGAGGATGATATAAACAGATTAAGAAATGGGATAGCAAACCGAGAGACATTATGTTTTCTCTTGTTAATGTCACAAAATCCTAATCTAAGGAGACCTAGTAGGACAAAGTTAACGACGTGCCTTCGTGAATAATAAATAATATATATATATATATATATATATATATATATATATATATATATATATATATATATATATATATATATATATATATAAAGCTCATCCACGGATCAGAAAAAAAGGAATTATAATATAAAAAGCAATTTCAAAGAAGAAGAAGAACGTAGCTCTCAATGTTACGCATCACATTGCAGTATATTTCATGGAGACCAAAAAAACCCATTATGGTCACTACCCAACAACTCTGAAGGGACAGAATTCCTGGGCAACTATATATATCATATATTGTGATATGCACACAGGCACGTACACACACACACACACACACACACACACACGACACACACACAGACACACACACACACACACACACACACACACACACACACACACTGGAGTCGGGGGAGATTCCAAGATGCTGGAAACAAGCAAATGTGATACCTATCTTCAAAAAGGGAAGGAGGGATGCGGCTCTGAACTATAGACCAGTTTCCTTGACCAGCATAGTTTGCAAAGTTATGGAGAAACTACTAAGGAAACATATCTCTCTTCACTTGGAATCCTTCAACTTTTTGTCAGTGAGCTAACATGGCTTCAGAGAAGGTAGATCAACAGTAACAAACTTATTAGAATTTTATGATGAGGTAAGCCAAATCTTACAGGAAAGAGAGGGCTGGGCAGATTGCATATTCCTAGACTTCCAGAAAGCGTTTGACACTGTTCCACAGGGGAGACTTATTAGGAAGCTGCAATCAATGGCTAGAATAGGTGGAAATATTTTGGAATGGATTAAAACTTACTTAGAAGGAAGGGAACAGAGGGTTAGAGTAAGACACTCAGTGTCTGAATGGAGAAGAGTTAGTAGTGGAGTTCCACAGGGTTCAGTTTTAGGGCCACTTTTGTTCCTTGTATATGTAAATGGCCTACCAGAGTCTGTAAATTCATTCATGAATGTTTGCAGATGATGCAAAGATTGTGAAGAAAGTAAAAAACGAGAACAATGGTAGAGAACTTCAGGAGGATCTAAATAATCTGCATGAGTGGTCAGAAAAGTGGCTAATGAAATTCAATACTTCAAAATATAAGGTAATGAGAATGGGTACAAGTGCAAGAAGGCCCAAGCTTGACTACTCGGTGGCTGGAGTACAACTTCAAGAGACAGAAAATGAGAGAGATCTAGGAGTAAACATACTGGCAGATTTGTCTCCGGAAATACATATAAATGGCATAGTAAGGGCAGCATATGCATTCTTATCAAATGTAAGGGTAACCTTCAGGCACATGGACAAGGAAATGTTCAGAAATATTTATGTAACCTATGTGAGGCCAGAACTCGAATATGCAGCCCCCTTTTGGAATCCGCACTTGAAAAAGCACATAGCTAAGCTTGAAAAAGTTCAAAGACATGCCACGAAACTGGAGCCAGAAAT
>JAXCGZ010014131.1:0-34495 GCA_037179515.1 Halocaridina rubra | reverse complement strand
ATATTACTCTAATATATCTGAAACAATATGATCCATACAGATCAATAAAAACGACTGATGTCAAATATGAACAAACAAAAATCTCAGCTTAGTAAGGAGATTCACTTCCGACGTACTGAAGGGAGAACTAATTACTCATCCTGAAGAGATTAACGAAAATCATACCTAATATCATAACATTACAGGTTAATAAGATCTCTCTCTCTCGTCTCATTATTATCCTCCCATTGGGTAGACGAAGTGTATGTATGCATATTTTAATGTGTAAATATTTTGATTTTGTGCTTTGCAAATTTCATTTGTTTTATTTTGACATTTTACATTGTAATTTGTAATTAGATTAATTATCATGTAATAGCCATTTTTGATGGAATAAAATTTTTGACTTTGACTTTGACTTTGACTCTCTCTCTCTCTCTCTCTCTCTCTCTCTCAATCACTTTTGGGTAATTTCGACAATATTGAACTAATGATCAGAGAAAATAACGTAGATATAATGTGTGTTTGTGAAACTTGGCTCCTATCTAATATGCAGTCTGGTTTTGTTGCTATACCTGAGTATTCTTTTTATCGATTTGATGGCGGTAGGGGTGGGGGTGTGGGGGTGTATGTAAGAAATCATCTAACGGTCTCCCTATTAAAGACCCCTGAAGTCGAGCGACCTCCTCATCTCGAAGACATTTGGTTGACTGTTCAGAGTAGGAAATTCCCTTCATTCATCCTGGGATGTGTATATAGACACCCTCATGCACTCAACGACACCTTTGATTACATCTCCGAGGTATTTCGGTCTGTCTGTTTGAGGAGCAAACCTCTCATTATTATAGGCGACTTCAATGATAATCTCCTTCTTCCTAATAATAAAATGGGGAAATTAATTCAATCCCTCCACTTAAATCAGCTTGTGAATAAAGCAACCCGTATCACCGCTAATTCCTCCAGCCTAATTGATCTTATAATTACCAATACACCTAGTTTTATAGTTCACCACGATGTCTTACCTTGTCCTGTAGGAGACCACGAGCTTCTAATAGCTACAGTTAATGTCAGGAAGGAAAAGAGACCGCCAATTGTAAAAACTTTCCGATCTCTTGAGAATTATTCTCAAAATTGTTTCTGTGACACTCTTCTTAATGAATACAACATTTTAAATTCAATACTAACTACAGATTGTGTAAATTATCAATTTTCTACTTTTACTGATGTTTTTACGAGATGTTTAAATGAATGTGCCCCTCTTACAACCAAAGTCATGACACGCCCTCCTGCCCCGTGGATTGACTCTCAGTTAAAAGAGCAAATGAAAAGGAGAGATGACCTCCTAAGGCAATTTAAATCTGATAGACAAAACTCCGAGATGGAAAGAGCCTATAGAAGAGAAAGAAACCTTACTAAAACAATGTTGTCCGAAAAGAAGAAAAATCATTTCGGGGAAGAATTTTCCAAGTATAGGGGAAATATCAAAGGAACTTGGAATGTTATAAAAAGAATAATTCCTGCAAATAAGGAAATCTTAGAAAATTCTGACCTCAGTGATAATGTGGAAAAGCGAGTGAATGATTTTAATAAGTATTTTGCTAAAATAGGTAAGTCCACATATGAAAAGTCCCAAGATAATAATGACTTGATTATTAATCAACCACATAATTGCCAGCCTCCAGCTGAAAGAAATATTATCAATAATTTTAGACCGCACCCAATCGATTTAGTCACACTTATTCTGATCATAAAGAACCTCAAACCAACAAACTCTTGTGGTTCCGATGGGATACAACTTCGCTTCCTAATTGACTCATTGCCAGTTACAGTATTTTTCATTTTAGTCATTGTTAATACATCCATTGTTACAGGCATTTATCCTAACCTCTGGAAGCATCCCTATATCATCCCCGTTTTTAAGAGTGGAGATACTAATAATGTTGAAAATTATAGGCCAATCTCTCTTCTCAGCATTCTGTCTAAAATACTTGAGAAGGTAGTTGCCACCCAGTTAATAAATTTCCTTGAATCAAATTGTCTATTATGTGAAGAACAACACGGTTTTCGGCCTAAACTTTCGACCGAGACGGCCCTACTTAAAATTACTGATAAAATTTATAGTAATATTGAAAATAAGAAAATATCACTTTTATTATTGTTAGATGTGTCTAAAGCATTTGACAGTGTACACAATCAAATTCTAATGAGAAAACTTTCCAAAGTTCAT
This sequence comes from Halocaridina rubra, assembly GCA_037179515.1. NCBI lineage: Eukaryota > Metazoa > Arthropoda > Malacostraca > Decapoda > Atyidae > Halocaridina > Halocaridina rubra. The sequence continues at coordinate 32,289 of JAXCGZ010014131.1, read as the reverse complement.
GTTGACTCATTCTTCTTCTTCTTCCTCTATTTGCGTTCCCATTTTCATATGGGGTCGCATCTCTTCACTAGTCGTCTCCACTGGTTCCGGTCCATCACTTGCTCCTCCTCCAGCTGTCTCTTTCTGAGATCCTCCTTCAGTCGGTCCTTCCACCGTAGTTTAGGTCTTCCTCGTCTACGTCTGCCCTCCTCATGTTGACTCATTCTGGTTCGAAAATTATCTGAAAGATCGAATTCAATCAGTTCGAATGGGCTCGACTCTCTCTTCTTCTTTAGATATCAGTATTGGCGTTCCTCAGGGTTCAATTTTGGGTCCTCTGCTTTTCCTAATGTATGTTAATGATTTACCTCGATTTATAAGAGATTGCCTACTTGTTATGTATGCTGATGACACCCAGATTATGCTTACTGGTAACATTGATAGAATTCCTGAAATCTTAAAAAGGGCTGAAGATATATTAAACTGTGCCAAAAGTTATTTTAACAGTAATAGTCTTTTACTGAACGAAAATAAAACTAAATTCGTTATTTTTTGATCAAATCAATACCTGTTCCGCATTCCTGAGAACATCAGTATAAATTTCAACAATGTTTCACTCTTCCCATCTAATAAGGTTAAAAATCTAGGAGTTATTATGGGCAGTACCATGACATTTAATTTTCATATCGATGAACTACATAAAAAAGTGAACGGGACCCTTATTTACTTGAACAGAGTCTATGAAAGATTCGAGCCTGATTGTAGGGTAATTGTAGTACAAACATTGATTTTAAGTATTCTCAACTACTGTCTGAGTGTTTGGGGCTCCACGACTAAGACCCAGATGTTACGAGTGAAAAGGCTCCAGAATTTTGCTGCAAGAGTTGCCATAGGGGGGGGTGCATAAATATGATCACGTGACTCCCCTCTTTGAGAGATTGGGTTGGCTAAGGATGGACATGGAGTTCATATATAATATCTGTCTTTTAGTTTTTAAAATAAATCATGGAATATTACCGGAATGGCTCTTCTCATTGCCAACAGTTAATCAAGTGCGTATCAATAACGTCAACACCAGATATCAGAATTCTTTTTACGTGCCCAGAACTTCCACTGATATTGGGGCAAGAGCCTTAAATGTAATGGGCCCGAGACTTTGGAACTCTTTACCCACAAACTTAAGAAGCTGCCAAACATTACCCTCATTTAAATCTCATCTTTTAAATCACCTACTTAATAAGTGATTTTAGTCTCATTACTATCCTCCCATTGGGTAGACAAAGTGTACGTATGCTTATTTTAATGTGTAAATATTTTGATTTTGTGCTTTGCAAATTTCATTTGTTTTATTTTGACATTTTACATTGTAATTTGTAATTAGATTAATTATCATGTAATAGCCATTTTTGATGGAATAAAGTTTTTGACTTTGACTTTGACTTTGACTCTCTCTCTCTCTCTCTCTCTCTCTCTCTCTCTCTCTCTCTCTCCCTTTATCTATCTATCTATCTATCTATCTATCTATCTATCTATCTATCTATCTATCTATCTATCGATCGATCGATCGATCCAGCCATCCATCCAGCCATCCATCCATCCATCCATCTATCTGTTTACCAACCTACCTATCTATCTATCTATCTATCTGTCTAGTTATCAATCTATTTAATTATTTCTCACCCATACTAAAAAACAACAACACACAAACATGCACATACAGACAAAACAAAAACATAGCAAGCATGAAGACATCATATAAAAGAGGATTATAATGAAAACAAAGTCAATTAGATTCTGGGCTTTATCTCTGTGAATAGCGTATGTGTATAGGGAATATGTTACATGTATAATAAATACTTCAGTTTCAGAAGAAGGCATAAAGGGAAAGTATTGCCACGTATTTCTGATCTACTGTTTTCTGCAAAAAGATTTGAGACGTTATTACTTTCTAATTTACTTCATGGAAAGTATATATACGAGCACACACACTCAACTTTCTACAGAAAGTTTGCGATCCGCAACTATTTGGCAGACTTTCATTCCCTCTGTAATATATAAGCAATGAAAACAGGATAATAATATAAATAATAATAATGATATAAAACAACAATAATAATAATAATAATAATAATAATAATAATAATAATAATAATAATAATAATAATAATAATAATAATAATAATAATAATAATAATAATAATAATAATAATAATAATAATAATAATAATAATAATAATAATAATAATAATAATAATAATAATAGTAGTAGTAGTAGTAGTAGTAGTAGTAGTAGTAGTAGTAGTAGTAGTAGTAGTAGTAGTAGTAGTAGTAGTAAGAATAATGATAATAAAAAAACAATAATAATACCAACAATAATGATAATATTAATAATAATAATAATAATAATGATAATGATAATAATAATAATAATAATAATAATAATAATAATGATAATGATAATGATAATGATAATGATAATGATAATGATAATGATAATGATAATGATGATGATGATGATATTCATTATTATTATTATTATTATTATTATTATTATTATTATTATTATTATTATTATTATTATTATTATTGGTGGTGGTGGTGGTCATAGTCATAGCCATAGTCATAGTCATAGATATTATTACCAAATATTTAGAATACATACATGAATAAATATATACATTATACTCAGAGGCACTAGCCTGCTGAGCAAGAGCTCCTTGGCAGGCAGTTTAATATACATTTCGCATAATTTGAAGTATGACGGCAATAGTTAACAAAAGCTCCAATATAGCAATCTCATACTTATCTTGTAATAAAACAAAACAGTAGCCTGACCTTAACCTGGACTTAATTATACACAATACTGTATTAATTATTAATCAACAGCTGCTTGATTTTGCCCAGTAAATAAATGCTGTTTGAGTTTCTTTTTAAATAAAGTTGTGCCAGTTATTGTTTTTAAATCTTCTGGTAATGCATTCCAACATTTTGGGCCAAAACAGTGAATAGAAAATTTGTACAAGGTTGTTCTCGGCTGTGGACATATCAAATTTTTATTGTTACCTCTGGTTCCATGGTAGTGTTGAATAAATCTAAATAATTTTCTGTTATCATTAACATAACTATGTATAATAATAAGACAGAAATATTGTATCAAGTAATTAAATTTAAGCAAGTTTAGCTCCTTGAATAAAGAGGAAGTTGAGTCATATTTTCCACTATATGTAATAGTTCTGATCAGTCTTTTCTGAGTTACAAATACATCCCTTACAATTGACGGCCAAGTACAACCTCAGATGGAGAAACAGTATATAATATGAGGATAACACAGGGAATAGTATATGCTTTTTAAGGCCTCATTTGTCAGGTTATGGCGAAACTAATACAAAATTCCACACGTCTTGGACAGTTTTGAGCAGACAGATTGAATATGATATTTCCAACTTAAATTTTCATCAATAATTACTCCCAAAAATTTCTTACAAGCAACTCTTGTAACTTCATACCCATTCATATTAACTTGACCAATATTGTGTACTACAGATCTATTTTGAAATAAGATATAGTCAGTTTTGGAAACATTTAGCTTTAATTTATTAACAGAGACCCAGTTGTTAATTTCTTCTAGTTCACTATTTAAAACAGAATGCAGGTGGTCAAGGTTATTATCATGCAAGAGAAGGTTGGTGTCATCTGCATAAAGAATATATTTGAATTTATTACTAGCATTGGAAATATCATTTATATAAACTAAAAATAACAATGGGCCCAGTATTGATCCCTGTGGTACTCCCCTCTCAATAGTTTGCATCAAAAATGCTTTCCCATTACAATATACGGCTTGTTTTCTATTTTTCCAGTAGCTCTTAAATAACTGTAATGGTGTTCCCTTAATACCCACACAAGTTAGTTTTTCTATTAGTGTATCATGGTCTAATGAGTCAAATGCTTTGGACAAGTCTAGGAAAACCCCTGCAACAAAGTTTTTATTTTCCAAATTTTGATAAACATCACTTGTAAAGTTCATTATTGCTTTTTCAGTGGTCTTATTATTACGGAATCCGCATTTATTTTTGATAATAGGTTGAACTTTTCAAGGAATTCTTTAAGTCTGTGAACAATCGCTTTTTCAAACACTTTACTTAAGGACGGTAAGATTGATATAGGTCTATAGTTATTTTCATCATCCACAGTGCCTGACTTAAATATAGGTATTACTTTTGCAATTTTTAGTTTGTCTGGAAACATCCTTGCTGAAAACATATATTGATTATGTGGGTAAGTGGGGTACCAATGTAATGGGCAGTGACCTGGAGTAGTTTTGATGGAATTTCATCATATCCCGACGCTGTATTTGGTTTTAAGGTTTTTATATATTTAGTGACTTCCTCCCTTGTTACAGGATACAAGTAAAACGAAAAGTCTGGTGGATTATTAAGAAACTGTCGGTGTGAGTTTTGTTGAACATTTTGTTGTTCCAGTGTTGGTTGTGCTATAGTTAAGAAATGATTGTTAAAGATGTTAGCAGTGTGGTCATTACCGTTTTTTAATTTGATTTCCTTTGAATTGTTAATTTGTTTTCGTCCCATTAGGCTGTTTATTGTATTCCAGGTGGATTTGCTGTTTCCTTGTTCCTTCTTAAGCTTATCCTGAAAATATCTATATTTTGCAGCTCGGAGTAGTGTTACTAATTTGTTCCTGTAAGCTTTATATCTGGTTCCAAAAGACAAAGGCCATTTTGATGCAAGCCTTTCTAATCGGTGTTTTTCTTTGATACTATTTTTTAATCCTGCAGTTATGTGTGGGCATCTGTTGTTTTTATTATTTACAGTCGATTTTCTTAGAGGAAAGCAGTCTAGGAATTAATCTCTAATTGTACAGTGAAATTTATTAAAAGCTTCATTTTCATTATTTAGGTCTATGATATGTTGCCATTTTTCATGTGATATATCTCTAGTAAATTTAGTTATGTTATCATTAGAGTAATGTCTTTTTTCTACATATGCATCAAATTTATGTTCTTCTTCTTTAAACTGGGAGTATACTGAGAAATGATCTGTTATGTCTGTGTACACTATGTAATTACTTATGTTGTCTTCAAGATTTGTGGTCCAGATATGATCGATTAGAGATGCACTATTTTCAGTTACTCTCGTAGGTTTAGTAGTTATTGGAAAGCAGCCACGTGAATACATTAAGTTTATAAAATCAGTTACTATTTGATCATTTATTTTGAACAAATCTAAGTTCCAATCACCGAATAAATAAATAGTTTTGTACTTTTTTCTTGCTGCAAAATCAAATACTTTCAGTAAATCAAGGAATTCAGGCATGTTCCCATTGGTGGTCTATATACAGATGCAAAGAAGCAATTTTCCTTACCGTTATGTACCTGTACACTAACACATTCAATGAATCGTTCCATCAAACTGCACTCCTTTATAACACTCGAGCTATACTTATTAGCTACATACATACATACACCTCCACCTTTCCTGTCTCTGTTCTGAGTGAACATATTGTACCCTGTTATATTTATACAATGGTGGTGGTGGTGGTGGTGGTGGTGGTGGGAGTATCAACAATTATACTCTCTGTTACTGTTGCTGCATCAGTAGTATAAATTAGATTTAATAAGGGATGATTCTGTTGGGGAATGGAAGTGCAGACTTGCTTTACAAGGACCTGAAAACGGGGAATCACGTGCAATGTCACTTCCCCTTAAAACAGACAGGTGTGTATGGACAAGAGAGGTACAATGGGATACGCTTAGAAACAAGCTGACAAATAAATGTTGAAATTATCAGGAGAGAGAGAGAGAGAGAGAGAGAGAGAGAGAGAGAGAGGAGAGAGAGAGAGAGAGAGAGAGAGAGAGAGAGAGAGAGAGAGAGAGAGAGGAGAGAGAGAGAGAGAGAGAGAGAGAGAGAGAGAGAGAGAGAGAGAGAGAGAGAGAGAGAGAGAGAGGCATGGAAGTTATGCTTCAATATGAATATTTCACAGGTAACATTACCAGTTGAAAAGGTGACCCAATAAGGTTATGGAGCAGCGTATTTAACGATTTTAATATAATCTACTAAAGAAATGAAAACGAAAAGCTTCGCAACATTATTTGCCTCCAACATAGTATTATAAGTGTAAATATGTATATTCTACTAAAAAACAGAAGATAAACAAGAAGAGATAAACTTTCCCTTCATTTATATATAGTAATCGCAGTACAAAGAGAGGCAAAAATGGATAAATAGAGCAAACCACAGTCGAGTATTTGTGAGCAGAATTAGCACTTTAAAAAGGAAGCCCTGAGGACTAATTACTGAATAGAAAGTGAAGAAGATAAGAGACAATGAACATGGCTCTCCATATATAGCTTAGCAAAGGACTGCATTCTCATAATGAAGACACGTGGGAGGAAGAAATTAACCCTCTGTTCCCACTGACGTGAAGAATTACGATAAAGCCTGGATTATCTATCAACTTTGGCTGTTTCCCCCTTTAATTGGAGGGTAGACGACATCAAAGAAAGAAAACAATAAGGGAATTACTTTGCCCTATGGTCAATGACGAGGGAGCTAGCAACCGTTCAGATGGCACTGCTGGAGTGCCACAGCCCATCCTCCCGGCTCTTCCACAAACTGTGTCGCTTCACAACTGCCAACTCCTCCTACTGCCCCTATCACAGGGCTACCTCTGTAAGATGCAGCCCCGTAGTAACAGCAGATGCCCATCAGAGCTGCGTCACAATCGCTCGCCAATCATTCCTATTCCTACCACGCTCACTTGCTTCCCTCACATCCATCCTCCTATCATTCAGGGCTCTCCTTACTCCATCCATCCATCCAAACCTAGGCCTCCCTCTAGCATTTCTCCCATCAACTCTCGCATTCATCACCTTTTTCAGCAGTCTTTCATCATCCATCCTTTCCACATGGCCAAACCATCTCAGAACATTCATATCTACTCTGGCTGCAATTTCTCCCCTCACACCCGTTCTTGCTCTCACCACTTCATTCCTCACCCTATCCAACCAAGATACACCAATCATACTCCTCAGGCATTTCATCTCAAACACATTTAGATTCCGTCTCTCACTTACTTTCATACCCCATAACTCTGATCCATATATCACAGTTGGCACAATCACTTTATCATACAAAACTTTCTTAACATTCATTACCAACCCTTTATTCTTCATCACTACTTTCAATGCACAAAACACTTTACATCCTTCATTCACTCTGTGACACACATCTGCTTCCACTCCACCATTTGCAGCTATAACCGAGCCTAAATACTTAACCTGATCAACTTCCTTAAGTGTCTCTCCATCCAACATAACATTCAATCCAGCACCATCCTCATTTCTTGTACACCTCATAACCTTACTCTTTCCCACATTCACTCGCAACTTCCTTCTCTCACACACCATTCCAAATTCTGACACTAACTGACACAGCTTTTCCTCTGAATCTGCCACCACCACAGTATTTTCTGCAAACAACAGCTGATTCAGCTCCCACTCGTTATCATCCCCATCTACCATTCTCAAACCTCGACCATGTACTCGCTCATTCACCTCTCTTACAACTCCATCAATATACAAATTGAACGATAAAGCCTGGATTATAACGCAATATTCTGAGAAATACAGAAGGATCCTGGTTTTAATAACAACAGCAGTCATGGAATGTAATGGCACGTTAGAGGTGGTAATATCTCAAAGTCGTGGGGTATTACTAGAGACATGAAATGAAGTTATAAAAGAAACTGAAATGGCATGGAAAATAAGAAAAAGGACTAAAGGAATTATGAAAATTTAGGGTAAATATAAGAAGAGAATTTAGCAATGTTATAAATCTCCTCACATAGAATCATTAGTAAAGATTAGCAAAGGATATCACAATCTCATGGAAAAACTTTTGAGACATACTGACACCCTAGTAAACACTCGAAAACATATAAGATATTACTTTTCAGCAAGTTAAGCAATTTGGAATATCAAAGAGTATCAATAATACTCGTATGGTGTCCGGACTACTGTGCCAAGGAAAATTCCCCCTCCAAGACAATTGCCCCCTAGGAAAATTACCATATCAAAATAAGTAATTTTATTCATCATAATTACAATAGTAAATTATCTTTTTTGTCATCTCCAAGGCTAGCTTAGGTTAAGGTTGTGAAAGGTTAGATTAGGTAAGATCAGGTTAGGTAAGGTTTGGGTTGGGTTACACTATCATATTTAAAATGATATATTTTCCTTTCTTTTTCGTTATCTGTAAAGTTAGATTAGGTTGGAATAGGTTAGATTAGGTAACCTAACACTTAAGATAGCGAAAAAAGATCTGCTATTTTAATCCGAATGAAGAAAAGCACTTTTGGAAACAATTGTCCGGGGGGCAATTGTCCAAGGGATGTTGTCAGGGGGCAGTTGTCCTAGAACCTACTGGTATATATCTTCATAGTTAGATAGTGCTTCCACCACGAAACAAGCAATATCTTTATTCATATATATTAACTTCCATATATGCTCTGAGAAACAAGAGCTCCTATAATAAATCCGAATGAATATTAATACCAATATAGGCCTACGACATAAGTAATTATGACTGGAGAACATAAACACTTACTCTGCCACACCACATGACGATTCTACTAGCCCTTCGCAATGCGTGATGGAGAAAGAATTTTTTCTATAGGCCAAGTTGGGTATGAGCAAGGAACATTGGTAGCGTCAGTAGAATGTTAACCTGTGTCAGGTCTGTTGATATAATTAGTACTCAAATGGAAATAGCAGGATAATTGTACATCCTACTGCACATTAGCTCAGGCTAAAGATCACATATGAATATACCAGAAAAAAAAATAAAGAAATAAAAAAAATATATATATATATATCTATATATATATATATATATATATATATATATATATATATATATATATATATATATATATATATATATATATATATATATATATATATATATATATATATATATATATATATATAACATTCACTTTGCTAAATTTATAGGTATTCCAGGGGTTCTGTTCTACTCATCTATTACTTCACTTGAGGTGTGATTATATATGTAAAGAAGATTTAAGTGCACACAACTAGAGAGGTGAGCATGCACAATCATTAGTGTACAAAAGTTTTCACTTATATACAAATAAACACACATACACACGAGATGAGATGGGTGCATGGGAAACCTCCGACAGTAATCTCAATAAACGCTCGGAGTCAATATGGAACTTAAGGTGCAACATATTTTCATATTATAATTTGCCGCAGTCTCCAATATTAAACTCTGATGAATTTACGAAATTTTTCCAATGAAGGAATTATTATTATTTTAATTTTTTTTACCGTATGAATTTCTTTAATAAATGTCAATTACTCCCTGGCACTGGTGGTGGAGGCATTTCCTCTTTCATTTTAGGAAATGGCTGCATTTTCATCATCGAGGCGTTGAGTGTCCTCTCTCCCACAATAGCATTCTCTCTCTCTCTTACTCTGCATTTCCTCCTTTATGCAGATGGGTGGGTTTTATCCAAATGACGAACATTCTCTTCTTCCCGCAATCATTCTTCCTTTTTCTCTTTCTCTTCACTTTTCCTTTCTCTCTTAGAGATGGAGTTCTATCAAAGAAAAGGGATAATGCTCCTCTATCTCCCACTTCCTCTTTTATGCTGCAGTTTCTTAATTCTTTCTTTTTTTGATGTGGGTAAGTTCTATTCCAGTGAAAAGCTGAGCATCCAGTGCCCTTCAAACTCTCTCTCTCTCTCTCTCTCTCTCTCTCTCTCTCTCTCTCTCTCTCTCTCTCTCTCTCTCTCTCTCTCTCTCTCTCTCTCTCTCTCTCTCTCTCTGTGTGTGTGTGTGTGTGTGTGTGTGTGTGTGTGTGTGTTACTCTTTATTTCTTTTTTTTGGCCGTATATCTACATACATATACAATGGTTTCCATTTCTTGTAAGGGAAATAGCCAAGTCAAAGCACACATATTCACCAGAAACATATTTATCACAATCACTCCTCTTAGCTCCTTGGGGATAAAAGGTCACCACAATCCCCAACCCCAAACACCACACTGCTTGGGGCTCAACTCCCGGAGTGTAAGTGGGTAAGAGTCTTCCGGTTAGTAGCCTGACAGTCGCTACTGGTATACCCGCAACAGTCATCTCATTACAACCCCTCCAAATTTTCAGCACCAAGTAGGTGAGCATATTATCTTTGGCCAACATCACCTCTTATATCACAATCCTTCTCCACTCTTGCGCTCTCTCTTCCTCGTTCCACTGACTTTTAACCTACACCCAATTTCTTTTTTATCTTATCAATCCGTCTCAATCAAGGTTTTTGGTGTCTCTTACCTATATATTTATCATCTTGACATTCACACATTTGTTTGTCCAACAAAGACTTTCCATTTCTAACGAAAAAAGAAGACGAATATAACAACAAAAGCTATAACTACTCATTGTTCTAAAGAAAGAAATCCTACGAGAGATTGATAGAAAGGTTTCTCAAATCCTGGTCACAGAACATGAAGGAAAGTTAATTAATTATTTTTGCTAATGAACTCTTAAGATTCCTCTCTTGTAACCTCCCGATTTCCTCAATGATTTTTTTTTTTTCAATTTATCCTTTGGTTCATGAGTCCTAATTCTTCCCGTTTGACATATATATATATATATATATATATATATATATATATATATATATATATATATATATATATATATATATATATATATATATATATATATATATACACACACATAATAGTCAAAACAGTTAACGTCTTCTTTTTCTTCTTCAGATACCATGGGATCGCTGTCTCTCACTAGCCGTGCGGAGAATACCGTCTGGTTTTGGTTGGATGTACTACGATATAATTAATTTTCTATATTCATAAGGATTTGAGATCGGTGCCAATTTGAGATAGCTTTCGAATATCGACATAATATTTCCCACTCTAATTTTTCACTATTCTTTGATGATTTCCTAAAAGAAAAAGATATGAAAATGGACGAGTGTTTGATGGATACAAAGTTTCTGTCGGAAGAAAAGAAAGGGCAGCAATTATTATAGGGAATATTTCTAAACGATAATACTTAGTGATGGTGAAGGGATCACACTCTAATATTATCAATAACAACTGTTCGAGAACCTATTCTGCGTGTGTGTATATATATATATATATATATATATATATATATATATATATATATATATATATATATATATATATATATATATATATATATATATATATATTTACTCGCATACACATATATATCTCAAAAATATTAAATTAATTAAATAAACTAAGAAATAGATAGATAGATAGGTAGATAGATAGATAGATAGATAGATAGATAGATAGATAGATAGAGAGAGAGAGAGAGAGAGAGAGAGAGAGAGAGAGAGAGAGAGAGAGAGAGAGAGAGAGAGAGAGAGAGAGAGAGAGAGAGAGAGAGAGAGAGAGAGAGAGAGAGAGAGAGTAATAATAATATAATAATAATAAATCTTTATTTCCAAAGTACATTGGGTATTCAAATAAGATGCATATATATTCCAGATAGACATCTGTGGTGTACGATATAGACATACTAAAACAAACAAATCATAAAGATGAGTGTACTATTAAAAATTACAAGTAAAATCTTCCTTTAAGAGTAACTTCTTAAGATTATATTTAAAAGTATACACTGAACCAGCATTTTTTAGTTCTCTGGGAAGCTGATTATATAAATGAGGTCCACGAATGTTTATATCTCTTGAGCCAATATCAGTTTTAGACCTTCGTACTAATAAATCTTCCCCTTGACGGGTAGTTAACCCGGTAACTGAGCTTACTGTAGAAAAATTATACAAGCAATCAGGAAGATTGTTTCTTAGTATATTAAAAACAAAGGTACATATATCAAAAACATATTTATCTCTAATCTTTATCCATTCTAGATCTTTTAAAACAGGAGAGATGTGCTCGTATTTTCTTACATTGCCAACAGCCACTCGTGCTGCAAAGTTTTGTAACTTTTGTATTCTTTGTAATTGAGTCTTATTTGTACATCCCCAAACTTTGAGACAGTAATTAATTAAACTCATAGCTAAGGACTGGACAATTATTATACGAGTTGATGTTTCAAATGAGTCTTTTACCCTATTTAGATATATTAGAGTACCCATTACTTTTTTATAAATTTCATCTATATGCATTTCAAAATTCATGTAACGGTCAAAATAGACACCTAGGTTCTTTACCGAGTTCATTGGCTTAATGATATTACCGTTAAAATTTATATGAAGATTGTCATCAACTTCTGATAATAATTGTCTGGATCCGATAAGAATAGATTGGGTTTTAGTTTCATTAAGTAACAGACCATTTTTTAGAAAGTAACGTTTAGCCATATACAAAATTTCTTCTGCTCTACGAATAATATTTTCTAAATCATTAATTTCTCCTTCAATTAAGATTTGAGTATCGTCAGCATATTGAATGACATAACAGTTAGGTAAATATTTTACTAGATCGTTTACATATATTAGAAAAAGTATAGGTCCTAGGATCGATCCCTGAGGGACCCCAAACAATACCTTCTTGCGACTTGAAACTACATCTTTTATTCTGACTGACTGGTAGCGGTTTTTTAAATAGTTCTCGAACCAGCTTGGGTCAATGTTCATTTTTTTGCATTTTTCTAATAAAATGGTATGGTGTACGCTATCAAAAGCTTTAGAAAGATCGAGTAGTAGTAGCAATGATATTTTCTTATTATCTATATTTTTGTATATTTCATCTGATATTTTCAATAAGGCAGTTTCAGTTGATAATTTTGGCCTGAAACCGTGTTGACTTTTTGCAATAAGTTTATTTTTTTCAAGAAACTCACTTAACTGATTTGCAACAATCTTTTCAAGTATCTTTGATAAAATTGGTAGTAAAGAGAATTGGTCTATAGTTAGAGACGTCGTCAGGATTTCCATTTTTAAAACCAGGAATTACATGGGGATTTTTCCATAAATCTGGGTAAATATTGGTAACTATGGAAGTATTGATTATTACCGTCAGATAATATGCTATTACAAATAATGAATCTCTAATAAAACGAAAACAAATTCCATCTGATCCATATGCATTAGAGTCTTTCAGATTTTTTATTACTAAGATTACTGTATTACAATCTACTGTAGTAGGGTTAAAGACATCATTACTTCTATTGAATGCACTATGTTCTTCAAGATTAACATTATTATTATTATTACTACCATCATCACTATTATCATTACCATTACTACCACCATCATTATTATTTACACCATTATCAACATTACTATTATTATTACTACTACCATCATCATTATTATTACCACCATTACTATTATTGATTTCATTTATTATTTCTTTTTTTGTTTTTTCAAAGGTTTTTTTCCCCACTTCAGAGAAAAAATTATTGAACTCTTCTGCTTTAGCACTTACATCTACCTCATCGGGTATAATTGATATGTTACTACTTTTATTACAGTTATTGGAAAGCATGGTTTTAGCAATTTTCCATGTATCAGAGATATTGCCTTTAGCGTTTTGAAATTCATTTTTGTAATACTGTTTCTTACTGTTACTTAATAATGATTTTACTTGTTTCTTATGCTCTGTAAACTTTTCTCTTAAAGGGATATTATCTCTTTGTAGTTTTACTTCATTTTGTAGTTTGTCTCTTTCTTTCATAATGTTTTTTATGTCATCTGTTATCCAAGGAGCGGGTGGACGAAATATTTTTCTTGTCACGAATGGTGCACATCGATCTATACATGATGATAAGACACTGGTTAAAATTCTTACTTGTATATTTATATTATCGGTATATAGAATTTCATTTAATTTATGTACTTCATTCATAAGTAAACTACAAAGTAATTCTTGTGAATAATTTCTTAAGCATCTGAATGTTTTAAAGATTGGTTGTCTCTTTGGTTTGCGAATATTTAGGGACGTTACAATTTCCTCGTGGTCTGCTATAGGGCTTGGCATTACGTCACACTTAGTTATCATATGTTTGGAGTTTGTTATTACTAGATCGATTTGGGAAACTGAAGTGGGAGTGATTCTAGTTGGTTTATTTATAATCTGTTCTAGATTTAAATTCTTAATAAGTCTACTCATTTTATTTTCTCTTTTTAGTTGATCATCATTAAAATCGCCATATATAAAAACTGGTTTGTTTTTTAAAATTATCTCCTTAAAAACGTCCAAAATATAGCTAAAAGAGGTTACCGGGGCTTTGGGGTGGCGGTACACGCAGCCTATGATAATAGAAGGAAACTTTTTATGTTGGACAGAGATCCATTTATCTTCCACTCCTTCGTGCTTCTCAGTTTCAAGATTTAGTTCAGTGGCCTTCAAATAATTTTTAACATATAAACATACACCTCCACCTCTACCACTGTCATAGCGATAGATATTATATGAAGGAATATTAATAAATGCATTATTAATTGACGGATACAGCCATGATTCGCTAATGCAAAGAACATCAATATTTTCTTGTACAAGCATATGTTCAATTTCTAGTATATGGGATAACAGGGATTGTGCATTTATATGTACGACAGATAATCTATCATTATATTTACAAGTAACTTTCACATCGGCAGCAGTAACAGCAACAGCAGGAGACGAGGTATTCCATAGTCATAGTTGTAGTTTCGACTGTGTGATTCTGCTGGGAATTCATCATTGTAGTGTGTTCTGGGGTTAGCCCATGGATCCTGGTGTCTGTACCTGCCGTTGGATGTGTAACGCTGGTTTGAGTACGTGCCGTGGTATGATCGGGCCTTCCCAAAGTTTGTATGCCTAGGTGAGTGTCTAGGGTTGTAAGAGCCATCACTCCAGGAGAAGTCTCTTGTGCGTGGACGGCGATAAGAGAGGTTTGTATCGTGTCTCTTTCTGTAGTCTCGCGTATAGGGGATTGTTCCATTAGCTCTTTGCTGTTTATTTTGGTATGACTGTAGTTTGGGATATTTTGTAGAATACCCAGGTTGTGTCCATTGTTTGCTCCCACGAAATGGCTGGACACTTGTGCCTGTAGGCCATTGATTCAGTTTGTAAGGCACATATTCAAATCCTTTCGATATTGTTATTGCGAAGGAAACCCAGTTTGGTGTGCGAGAAAGCTCCTTAATCAAGACTTCTTCAGAAGGAATGCCTTGATTTGTCAGTGTATTACGTATCTCTCTCTCAAAGGGGTTGCCAGGAATGCGAATACATATTTGAGCTGTAACCCTTGCACTTGCATTATTTGGCAACTGTGGCTGTGGGGGAGAGGACTTCGATGGAATGTTTAGAATAGAGATTGCTGCTATTTCGTCTTTTCTGTTTTCTTCATTGTTTTGCAGCCTATTGCTGGGTTGGTTATTTGTGCTGGAAGATGTAATTTGGGTGTCCTGGTTAGTGACAGTTGCTGTGTTGTTAGGAGTAGTGGAGATTGACTCTATATCTTCTTCGCTGTTTTGCAACTCTTTACCAGGTTGGTTGTTTGTGCTGGGAAGAATCTTGTTCTGGTTAGTGCCTGTTGTTGTATTGTTAGGAGTAGTGGGAAAGGACGCTGTTGTTTCATCACTATTTTGTAACCTGTTACTGATTTGAGAGAGAGAGAGAGAGGAGAGAGAGAGAGAGAGAGAGAGAGAGAGAGAGAGAGAGAGAGAGAGAGAGAGAGAGAGAGAGAGAGAGAGAGAGAGAGAGAGAGAGAGAGAGAGAGAGAGAGAGGAGAGAGAGAGAGAGAGAGAGGAGAGAGAGAGAGAGAGAGAGAGTAATCCTTCAATAACTGTCACTTAAGTCTTCAACAGTATAATAAAAAAAAAGTAACTACATAAAGAAAAAGCAATTCAAAGGAACAAAGTAAACACCTCCACGGCCATTAAGTCCTGAGAGAAACCGGAAAGAATATCCCAGCCATCCAATCTAACACGAAGTGCCAAATGTCGTTTGTCAAGGTTTGTGGTCCATTAACTATATACCACATGCAGGCTGTGGTTGGTTGGTTGATTGGTTTCGGTTTTACGTCACGAACACCCTTTTCAACTAAGGGCTAGGACGGTTGCCTTCTTGAGAAGGACTTGTTTTGGCAGATGTAATCGTTACCCTGAGTGTATGCCCTTACTAACCTCAGTCCGTGACGGGGCGCGAACAATAAAGGATTGCATCACGGTTAGGCATTCTCCTCTCGTTTTCTTTTTTTTTTTTTTCCATTTCAATTGGATGGCTTCTCCCATTTGATATTAACTCATTAATATTACCAAATAGATATAAGACTAATGACGCGGCCCAGTAGAGTTTCTCGTACCTGCTAGCTCAGTGAATTGTGATGGACGGGTGTGAGGGGAGTTTCAATGTGATGAACTGATGGGGGTAAACCAGCTGCGGCTGTCGGGCTAATTGTAGAATATCCTTGCCCACCTACCTTCTGGGTGACCCAAGCAGGTGGAAGGGGGGAGACGTCGCAACCTTTTATCCCCAAGGAGCTACGAGGAGTGGTTGAGCTGTGCGGATCGTGGTGAATGAGCGTTTCTTGGCTCGACCACCCCCTTTACAAAGGGAAATGAGGCATGTGTATATGTATGTAGATATAAGACTTGGCGCAAGTCTCAGTTTCCATAATATTCCCGTGAATTAGGAATAACAAAACAGAAATTAATATAAAAAGAAATAAAATAGTCAGTACACAATAAAAAAAAACACAAGAAATTAATGCAAAATCCAAAGATCCTATTCACAGTCTTGGTCATTTTTTTTAACAGGAAACAGACTTTGTAAATAAATCATACCTGTGGCAACGTGTCAAGAACAAAATAATGTCAATATTGTTGAATATTTTTCTAAGCCTTCTTCAAAGTGTTCCATATAAAATTCTATATATTGAAAAGTATACGAAGGCATTATTAGGACAAAACTAAGTACTACAGATAAATTTGCCTCTAACATTTTACACACATTCCACAAGCGGGTGGACATGTCTGTAGTATACTCACAGTATTACAGAATGTATTTTCTTTGCGCCAATGCCTTCTCGAATCAAGGGGAAAAAATGTGCTCTGGAATATGTCTGGCCCAAACAATGTGCTCCAAAGTATGAGTGGCCAGAACGTCTCATTTCACGAATGACATATTCCGCTGAGGCAAAAATTTGGTCACAACTGTAAGAAAAGAACTTAGGTAGCAAAGTTTTATGATACCTTTCAACAATTCCTAAAAAACTTAAAGTTGTCCATAAATAATTCTAAAGGCATTTTGTGTAGTAAGTCGAGGAAGTTGTTGAAACGAACCAATTCAGTCCTACTCTTCAGAATCCAGAGGGAACGTCGGGTACATGAAATAAGGGGCGTGGCAGACGACTCTTGTAAAAAGAGGACTGGAATTTTACAGCCAGTTTTCCCAGGGAAAAGGTGGTAAAAAGTGAAATGGATATCAAAATATATAAAATGTGTAAAGGCTTCAAGTCTACATATATTTTTTTACTTTTTAAATACTCTGGTCTCATATATATGAGCTGTTTCTCAGACGGATGGGGTAATAAATATGCTATACAGACTTAATAATTTTTTTCTACTGAAACAAGTTACTTACATATAAAAAGATGTCTAAAAATAAATATAATATAAAAATAATGCCAATCTCTTTTTTTCAGGCTAAGTCATTAATCATGGATGTCCATTTGCTTTTTATGGATTGCTTCATCAAGTTTATAGTAATGATAATACTAACACTAACACTTACATTTCTTCTTATAATAATAATAATGATGATGATGATGATGATAATGATAATGATGATGATGGCGATGGCGATGGCGATGACGATGACGATGATGATGATGATGATGATAATAATAATAATAATAATAATAATAATAATAATAATAATAATAATAATAATAATAATAATAATAAATAATAATAATAATAATAATAATAATAATAATAATAATAATAATAATAATAATAATAATCTATCACATAAATCATAATTCTCTTTATAAGGAGGGCGGCTGTGTCATAAAACTGAACTATGAGAAGAAAACACAGGAGGGGACTCCTAGTCCCCTTGCTACTTCACATTTAAAGGACTTTTGCAACGTACAGGTGAACAAAGAGAGGCATTTTTGCCTCACCCTTCGGAGAGGGGCAAGAACACGGAAAGAATATCCTTCAAGAGGAAGATTAATCAACAGATCAACTATTCACAAAAAAAGCATCCCTTTAATATACTACTGGTTGTTCTCCACGTATAAAATGAGAGAGAGAGAGAGAGAGAGAGAGAGAGAGAGAGAGAGAGAGAGAGAGAGAGAGGAGAGAGAGAGAGAGAGAGAGAGAGAGAGAGAGAGAGAGAGAGAGAGAGAGAGAGAGAGAGAGTAAACTTTCTTTTTCTTTGAACATCATCATCTCTGTCGTCATCTTTTCCAACTTTCATATGGGGATCCTGAACGTGACAGAGAGCAGTCTATTCCATTCATTTTTGTTGAACCCATCATATACTTCTCTCATCTCTTCTTGTTTCATGTCATCGTTCCACTTCCTTCTTTTTCAGCTACCCCCTTGGGCCTCTAGATTTTTTGTGAGGGTGTGACACTGGGAAGGGCAAAGGATATTTCCCTCATTGTATACAGCACATCTTTTCTCGTGACGTATTCGTATCAATAATAATAATAATAATAATAATAATAATAATAATAATAATAATAATAATAATAATAATAATAATAATAATAATAATAATAATATGATAATAATAATAATAACAATAATAATACTAATAATATTGCTTATTACTATCATTATTATTATTATTATTATTATTATTATTATTATTATTATTATTATTATGTATTAATAATAATAATAATAATAATAATAATAATAATAATAATAATAATAATAATAATAATAATAATAATAATAATAATAATAATAATAATAATAATAAAACAAAAATAAAAATAATGATACAACACTATTAGGTACTGTAAATACATTTACCTGATGATCCCAGGTAAAAATGAAGGGGTTTATGTTGGTCAAACTCCCTGCCTATGGTTTTACCCCTTCTTTCTGTTCTCTGATTTCCAGTTTTCTTACTGGCCGTTTGATATCTGTGGTTGTTGATGGTGCGACATCTAGCCCTTTCTCTGTTACCAGTGGTGTTTCACAGGGCTCTGTTCTTTCACCTACTCTCTTCATTCTCTTCATCAATGATCTTCTACAATCCCCATCTTCCTCTCTTCTCCATGCTTTTGCTGATGATTCTACCCTTCACTTTTCCTTTGCCTTTTCTTCTCAACCTTCAACTGCTACTCGTAATCAGTCTCGTATCACTCTGTCTTCTACTCTCAACTCCGATTTGCAGAGAGTATCTGAGTGGGGCACTCAAAATTTACTTAAATTGAATGCCTTCAAGAAACAGTTTCTGGCTATCTCTTTATCTTCTCCTCCTGATAGCCCCATTGTCTTCAAAACTAACTAAATTTATCCTCTTAATTTTATCAACATATTAAGAATCCATATAGCCTCTAACTTGTCTTGGAGGAATCACAGAATCCGAATTTCTAAATCTTCATCCAAAAAATTGGGTGTTTTGTTTTGTTTTCGTCATTACTTTTCTTCTTTACAGTTACTTAAAATTTCAAGGACTTATCCGTCCCTACTTAGAATACAGCTCACACGTCTGGGGTGCTTCTTCTTATACTTATCTCCTTGATAGTTGAGTCTAAGGCAGTCAGACTCATTAATGATCCTTCTCTTATACCTAATCTGGATTCTCTCTCTCTTCACCATAAGGTATCTTCTATTTCTCTTTTCTATCGCTACTACTTCTATCGCTGCTCTGATGAGTCGGCGAGTTGCATCCCTCTCTCACTGCCGAGGCCGTGGTAACACTCGCCAAGCGGCCTCATCTCACTGGTACTGTGTGGAGATTTGTAGCTTGCGGATTGGTTGGCAGTGACTGCTTCTTCCCATCTACCTCCAGACTCTGGAATTCTCTTCCTCCTTCTGTCTTTCCTAATTCTTATGACCTATCATCCTTCAAAAAGCAGATCTATCGTCATATCAGGGCCTAGTCCTCCATATCTCTGAGCCCTCTCTACTTTGTTCTTTCTGTCTGTCGTTTTCCTTTGTATGACATTACCTCATCTCTGCCTTGTTCTTAACCTTTTTCTTTTCCTTCGTCTTGGTATTTTCTCGTGCCAGGGCCTTTATTGATGAGGACAGTTTTTGCCTGTCCCGGTGTACCACTCATGAAAAAAAAATCTCTAACGCCAAGCTAATATCATTACGTACATGCTCAATTCCTTTTTTGCTTTGGAGATTCTCTCTCTCTCTCTCTCTCTTCTCTCTCTCTCTCTCTCTCTCTCTCTCTCTCTCTCTCTCTCTCTCTCTCTCTCTCTCTCTCTCTCTCTCTCTCTCTCTCTCTCTCTCTCTCTCTCTCTCTCTCATGATGTGCTTAAACTTATGATATAAATACTCGAAGCCATAATTGAAAGGGACTGAGAGTCCAATACTTAGGAAATTGTAATACAGCAGTTTATTTTTACGAGTGTGACACCGGGAGGGTTAAAAACTGCACTCATCGGGCAGGGAACGAAGAAAAAGTAAAAGTAGCTGCTTAAGGATAAGCCACGAATCAGAAAAGGACAGGCCGAAAGAATAGTAAAAAAAAAATGAAGTCCCCGAAATATGGCAGGATTAAGCCCTAAGATAATTAGTTTTTGATGGATGCACTAAGGTAATAAAATATTATACAAGTACATAGAAATAAATGGTGTTTAGTGTTTACCTGTTTTTTTGCGAGGGTATGTTTCTTTTGCGTGTATGTGTGAGAAATGTTTTACGAGTGTGACTGGCGGAAAGAGAGAAGCAATGAAGTACTGTACTTAAAATCCTCTTGGATAGCGTATTGCAGCGCTGTCTACTTCTTGTAAATAATAAATTTTCAACGTAATAGGGGAAATAATTAAATACGAGGTAATACATACCTAAATATACACTAGATGCATATTTTATAAGGAGTGGAACTAAAGGTATGAATGGATCCCAAGACATACACGAGGCTTATTGCAGTATGATAAATGTATTCATATCATGCAACCATTTAGTTCTCATAAAACCAAATGAACTCGTTACCATTACACTAGAAACATTTTCCCAGACTTCCAATAATCTATTTGATATCAACCGACAACGATAATTTTCATTAATTCCCTTCAAAATGTCCATATTAAAAAAAATTACTGGAAGAACCACGAGGCACTTTTTACAATTGAAATTATGTATACAAATACAGTAATACTTATTCATTTATTCCACTCTCTCTCTCTCTCTCTCTCTCTCTCTCTCTCTCTCATCTCTCTCTCTCCAGTCTCTCTCTCTCTCTCTCTCTCTCTCTCTCTCTCTCTCTCTCTCTCTCTCTCTCTCTCTCTCTCTCTCTCTCTCTCTCCTCTCTCTCTCTCTCTCTCTCTCTCTACACCCGAGGAACGAATATTAATAGCTGGAATGGAAAGCAAAAAATAAAAGAGTGAGTAAACAGTAATATTCCACAGCGTGTATAGGGAATGGCAAACCTTCCCCTGCCATTTTGATTGCAGCGAGCCAAAAATGCAGAATATTTACAGAGTTTTACTCTATTGCTGGATTTATTTCATTATTTCTTTTATTATTATTATTTTGGAAGCACATACTAAAAGAAGTTTCAACTAGAGCTCACTTACTGATATGATAAAGCGGGAGACAGCCAGATAGTATTAAATAAGAGATAAAGATACGTGTGATATAGAGTTAAATATAGGAAACGCTCTCTCTCTCTCTCTCTCTCTCTCTCTCTCTCTCTCTCTCTCTCTCTCTCTCTCTCTCTCTCTCTCTCTCTCTCTCTCTCTCTCTCTCTCTCTCTCTCTATATATATATATTATATCAATATATATATATATATATATATATATATATATATATATATATATATATATATATATATATATATATATATATATATATATATATATATATATCAATCTCCTCTCTCTCTCTCTCTCTCTCTCTTTCTCTCTCATCTAATATCAAGTAAATTTAGTACCATCCCCTAACTGGTGAAAATTAGACATAACTAGAATTATGTGTCTATGCGAAATATAAAGAGCTGGAATTAGTTATAGAAAAAAAGGTCCCATATATCTCAGAGCATATACATAGGAAATTATCTAAAAAACAATAATAAAAAAATCTAGATCATTAAGTGCAGACAACAAATCAATTCTAAAAGAAGTATTTAAAAAAACATATGTATACATATTTCATATAAAAGACGATCGTATGGATGACTTTCTTGCAGTCAAAATAAGAGGCCAAACCACACTAAAATGGCTCTCTTTAACATACAGTTTTCCAAGTTAAAATAACACTTTTAAACCTCTTAGAAGACAAAATCGTATATTCAAAACATCTTGGATTTTGCTTTGTGAAGTGGAGGGTTATGTAAATTCGAAGAGAGAGGAGATTCGAGTTCTTTACTTCTGAGACATGAATGCCACATTTTCATTATCGTGTTCAGTAACTGATGATATCACTGTGCATGATATACACAAAATTCAGAGCACGCATCTTGGGTCATTCTACCATGAAAATTAGATCAGTTTTCAAGTGTTATTTTTGACAGGTTTGGTGTTGAATGGTGTGCTTGTACTCTTCCGCTCCTCTTCACTGATTATCCGTATCTATGATTTTAGCCTTCCTCATAATTCCTCTTAATTGCTTTTATTCTATTTTTGTTTCTTCCCATAATCTCCCTACATATAACCCTCACCCTTTGGTACCCGAATGACAAGCTGTCAGTGTCTTTCACAGCTCCTCACTCTCCTGGTCTTTCGATTCTCCTTCCCCTTTTCCCTCTTTTTCTTTAAATTCTGCTCTTCCCTTAGGATAAAAATATAATAATAAGAGGAAAGTCTTCTCTGCGGACAAACATTGACCCGAGCATAAAGTCTTGAAGAGGAGAGCTCAGTGAACCAAAAACAACGCTGACAAAAACATTATGGAACTTGCCTTAATTTTCTGTCCTTCTAGAGAAACTACCTAAAGTCGAACTAAATCATGATAGAGGAATTTAAAATATCTAAGCATTTGTACCAAAGTTTCTTCTCCTCATTCTTCCTCATCATAGAGAGAGAGAGAGAGAGAGAGAGAGAGAGAGAGAGAGAGAGAGAGAGAGAGAGAGAGAGAGAGAGAGAGAGAGAGAGAGAGAGAGAGAGAGAGAAATTTGCACGTTAAAAGGTAGTCTACAGAACATTTAATTATACAAAAGTAGACAGTGTAGAAATGTACTCTTTCAAAAGAAATACAAACAGTGCTAAAGGCACCAACAAGGTAAAAATGAGCAGCTATAGGCAAACACGGCATCATATAATGATTTTACTGATAGTAAGGCTTTTTTTTTTTTCTTTTTTGTCTTGCAGCTGATAAGTCATAAGTAGCAGACAGTAATATCAAAATAATCAGATATACAAAAATATTCTTCTTTTCCATCCTTAAATAACAGAAAAAATTAAATAAATAAGACTCCCACCTTACATAAAACATAGAAAATCATCCTTTTCCTCTGGCTTTAGAAAAGGGATTTACAAACTCCTTTCGAAGACCGAGAGGGAGAGAAAAGGAGCTCGTTAACCCTACACGACCTCTGAACAACACGGCACATGGTACGCCTTTAGTTTTTCCCAAGGGGGGGGGGGTTACGTTTGACGTCTTAAAGAAGGAAACATTTTTTTGTTCTGTTTACGCAACAACCGTTACGCGAGATGTTCTGCAATGCTGAGTTCATCTACCGTGATGAGCTCTCAAGAGAATCTTGTTATTTCTTAGGTTATCTTAACAGAACAAATGATGAAGCTTGATCCACACATGCTTCTCTGATAGGAAAATAAAAGGAGGCCTGCATTACACAGCACCAGATTAATAATAATAATAATAATAATAATAATAATAATAATAATAATAATAATAATAATAATAATAATAATAATAATTATAATAATAATAATTATAATAATAATTGTTATAATAATATTCATCATTATCCTCATCATCATCCTTATTATAATTAATTATTATTATTATTATTATTATTATTATTATTATTATTATTATTATTATTATTACTGGAATACAAGACATTTACATATTTTCTACTCCATCGGTGGGGACTCGAAGCAATAATCCGAGGACGACTCCTATTCTAGACTTGAGGGCCCAAGTTCTAGTATTCACCGTAGAAGAAGGAATAAAATATGGGATTTGATCATTATTCAGCATCCTCAAATCGTACTTATGCTTCGACGGTGCTATGCTCAAAAAAAAAAAATCATTCTAATCTAAATATGTTCACTGTCATACTTTTGGTCAGCTTTTTTTTTTTCTAAGACTGCTCAAGCCTTTGTATTTATGTAAAACAATTCCTTCTAAAACCTCTTCTATATCAAATTCAAAATTACTTTATGAATGGTTTTCTACTTTTGTAATGTACCCGAAGGATCTATGTTAAGTAATTGTGTTAAAATCAATCTCCATCTCTCTCTCTCTCTCTCTCTCTCTCTCTCTCTCTCTCTCTCTCTCTCTCTCTCTCTCTCTCTCTCTCTCTCTCTCTCTCTCTCTCTCTCTCTCTCTCTCTCTCTAAAACGTGTTAAATTGCTTACTTCACTGCATGCCAATTACAGAATACTTTTATCTACAGTCCATGATCGCAGCCTAATGAAATTCTAGAGAAAGAAATAAACTTGATGCATTTTTTTATTAATATCTTTTAATTTAATTACGAAGAATAAAAAGATGTTGCATTGTGGAGTAACATGAAATAAAACACAGTGCCTAAAAAGAGTTAAGAGTAAATTCTCACTTGTACATAACCGCAATCCCACCTGTAAAGATAGAGAGGGGGGTGTGGCAGAGTCAAAATACATTCAATTAGCTCCTTAAGGATAAAGGGCCGCCACTATTCTCCCCCCCAAACTACCACACAGTTTTGGTTACCCACAGGGTAGAGGTTGAGATCGTTTTCATTCTCCAAGACACAAGAAATATCTGTCTATCGGTAGCAATGTGACACTTACAGTAAAATATATTATATTTGTTATTATCAAGCTGTTGTGGGTTTATATTTTCCCACTTATGGATAACTGGGTGGACAATTCCAGTCAGTGTTGAGGGAACACATTTAAAAAAAATAAAATAAAAGTTTACACTTTTAGATATCAGTATAAAAGGAATACTAATGTAAAATAAAAATTATTTCTCAAAGGAAATGCTTAAACAAGATTACAGAAAAATCAAAGACAAATCTTCTCTGATTATCTCGCATACTTTACACATAAAAGTCTCTCTCTCTTTCCCGCTCTCATATATATATATATATATATATATATATATATATATATATATATATATATATATATATATATATATATATATATATATATATATATATATATATATATATATATATATATATATATATATATATATATATATATATATATATATATATATATATATATATATATATATATATATATATATATATATATATATATATATATATATATATATATATATATATATATATATATATATATATATATATATATATATATATATATATATATATATATATATATATATATATATATATATATATATATATATATGTATATATATATGTATATATATATATATATATGTATGTATGTATGTATTGTATGTATGTATGTATGTATGTATGTACGTACGTACGTAGTATGTATGTATGCGTATATGTATGTATGTTTATGTATGTATGTATGTATGTATGTATGTATGTATATATGTATGTATGTATGCATGTATGTATGTATGCATGCATGCAAGCATGTATATATGTATGTATGTATGTGATTACCTAATTGTGATTACCTAATTGTGTTTACGGGAAAGAGCCCAAGCTCGTATCTTCCCGTCTCCTGATCGGTTCCATTTTATACTTAGTGATACTTATCATACCTGTCCTTAAACTACCTCCTCGCTTAGCGCATTCCAATTATCAACTACTCTTACAATGAAAAAGTATTCCTTACATCCTGCGAAGAAGTTTTCTTACGAAGCTTCAAACTATGACCTCTAGTTCTAGAGCCAGCCATATCAAAATATCGATCCCTATCCACTCTATCATAACCATGAAGGAATGTATGTACGTATGTATGTACGTATGTATGTACGTATGTATGTATGTGCGTGCGTGTGTTAGGCATAAGTGTCATCAATAGCAATACAAAGACACAAAAACACGATTTCTGAGACTGAGAGAGAGAGGAAACTGCATTAAAATGCAAGAGAGAGAGAGAGAGAGAGAGAGAGAGAGAGAGAGAGAGAGAGAGAGAGAGAGAGAGAGAGAGAGAGAGAGAGAGAGAGAGAGAGAGAGAGAGAGAGAGAGAGGAGAGAGAGAGAGAGAGAGAGAGAGAAATGATTAAAATTTTGAGAGCCTGAAGACTAGGGATCTACCTTTTATAAGCATTTTTTCAATATTTAAAATGCAAAATTCAGCATTTTGTTTAGTAAGAGATATTCAATATTATAATCACTTTTTACCCATTGCTTTTCAACGATATCAAAATCTGAAAACCAGCATAATATACTTGTCTTAAATAAGATTTTTTTCTTCCAATATATCTTTTTTTTTGAGCTGTAGAGATTTTTATTACAATACGAAATAGTTGCATTCAAAGCAGCAACAGCCAATCGTTGTTGAATTAAATGGCTCTGCTAAACTTAATTGGTTTCCAATACGACACATCGACTTCTATGTTCAATCTCATCCTTCCTAATTTCTATCCCTTCAGAGTTCATTGAGGGATATGAGAAAATTCTCTCTCTCTCTCTCTCTCTCTCTCTCTCTCTCTCTCTCTCTCTCTCTCTCTCTCTCTCTCTCTCTCTCTCTCTCTCTCTCTCTCTCTCTCTCTTCTCTCTCTCTCTCTCTCTCTCCCTCTCTCTCTCTCACTCTTTCTCACTCTTTGTATACAGACTTATGTATACTCACGTATGTATATATTATATATATATATATATATATATATATATATATATATATATATATATATATATATATAATATATATATATATATATATATAATATATATATATATATATATATATATATAATATTATATATATATATGGGAGTGACTATTATCACCGAACAGTGATATTACAGACGACGTTATTATCACCATCCCATAAAGGCAATTGAGAAGTAACAAATTATTTTAGATTCTCGGTGAAAATACCGAAAAACATATTATCACCGACCGGTGATAACAAAGCCATTATTCTTTTCACTGTGCGGTGACTAGGTTAGGTTAGGTTAGGTTCTTTTCACTGTGCGGTGACTATAATGGAATCAGTAATATCACTGTACGGTGATAATACACAGCCTATATATATATATATATATATATATATATATATATATATATATATATATATATATATATATATATATATATATATATATATATATATATATATATATATATATATATATATACTCGTATGTGTGTGTGTGTGATGTGATCTGCTTTACGTCACGGATTCTCTTTTCTACTAAGGGATAGGACGGTGCCTATTTACGATGGACATTGGATTTGGCAGGTGTGATCGCTACCTGAGTGCATTCCCTTGCTAACCTCAGACGGTGGTGGGCCGCGAACCCTCGACCTGACGCCTCAAAGTCGTGAACGTTACCACTTCGCCACGGCAAGCACAAACGGGCACTCACCAACCCTATCCCCCCCCACACACACACATATATATATATATATATATATATATATATATATATATATATATATATATATATATATATATATATATATATATATATATATATATATATATATATATATAAATACACTTACCAAAGCATACAGTAATATTGTAAATTTTTCACATCCACTCATTTACTTTTACCATTGTTAACTTTTGCTTCCTCCCATTAAAACGTGCGACCTACTTATTTTCATGTAACTATAGTCTGTTCTTTGGTGAGTAAAACCCGTCCGATTCAGGAAAAAAAAGAAGATTCACAATCAGATTATACAATGCAATATCATTAGAAAGCTTAATACGGGCGTTGGCTGGAGATCAGTTGTAACTTTTTTCAATAAAAGAAAAAGCAAACAACTTTCTGTGAATACATAAATAAGACTGGATCCTAATTTTTCCTTTAAATTTGAAGGCGCCTCGACTGAAAGAGTGAAGCGAAATGCCAGTGTACTCTCTGAATTCCAGATCAAAACTTAGCACGAGGGTCTGCCCCTCTCTTTTTTTATCTCTTACTTTATTTAATTTTCGTGCTTTTCCTTCCAATTCCCTTATATCCTTGATCCCCTCCCCTTTTTCTCCTCCTATCCTATCCCATAAAAAAAAAATATTGTATGAGTGGCCGTGTTTCGACCTATTCTGAAGAGGACAGCTGGCTCTTCTTATTATGGTAAACTGATTTTCAATTCTTGCTTTCTTATAGTAATCATGGAGGAAATTTTCGATTCTAGTATGCGCATATATATATATATATATATATATATATATATATATATATATATATATATATATATATATATATATATATATATATATATATATATATATATATATATATATATATATATATATATATATATATATATATATATATATACGCAAAATAAACTGTTATATCACAGCACAATATGAAGCAAAAAAAGGCCCATAAATAAAACACAAAAAGAAGCGAAGATGTACTATATATTACGACTGGACTCCAGTCCTCTTCAGGTACAAATGAATCGATATATACAAAGCTCAGAGCTTTGTATATACTGATTCATTTGTACCTGAAGAGGACTGGAGTCCATTTGTAATATATAGTACATCTTCGCTTCCTTTTGTGTTTTATTTATAGGCTTTTTTTTTGCTTCATATATATATATATATATATATATATATATATATATATATATATATATATATATATATATATATATATATATATATATATATATATATATATATATATATATATATATATATATATATATATATATATATATATATATATATATATATATATATAATATACATATGCATGTATATATATATATATATATATATATATATATATATATATATATATATATATATATATATATATATATATATATATATATATATATATATATATATATATATATATATATATATATATATATATATATATATATATATATATATATATATATATATATATATATATATATATATATATATATATATATATATATATATATATATATATATATATATATATATATATATATATATATATATATATATATATATATATATATATATATATATATATATATATATATATATATATATATATATATATATATATATATATATATATATATATATATATATATATATATATATATAGACAGACATGCAACTTACCTACCTACCTAGATACATACATACATGCAACTACAATATTCTAGCCTGCTGGCTAGTACAGTGGTAACGCGCTGGCCTCGCATTCATGAGGTCGAAAGATCGGTTCCCGTCCAAGACCGAGAGTTTAAGCTGTTTACTGGCAGGAACTGCTGTGGGTGGACACCACAGTGGGGGGTTGGGGCTTACCCTGGCTGACGAATACCCATTGTAAAATGGAAATAAAGTATTATTATATCTTCTTTTCTCTTTTATACTCCACTCATCATGATGTGGTTGTATTCATTCAAAATCCCCTCTCCCCGGAGAGCGTCTTCAAAACACTTGAGGGGAATTTCGGGGGTTCTGAGAACTCTTGCATTAAATTCTTCTCAAAAGGAATAAACTCGAAACTGTACTGTGGGAGGAGGAAGAAAGAGAGAGGGGGGGGGTGTAACTGAGTTTGCACTCTGCAGGTCATTTGTTCAAAGTTTGTCGTTATGTAAGGCTGCGAACAACAAGGCAAACGTTTGAAATTAAGTATACTGTAGATTGACAGTTTGCTTCAATTCACATTTTCGTTTTAGATTCATGCTATATATCATATAGTGTGTGTGTGTGTGTGTGTGTGTGTGTGTGTGTGTGTGTGTGTGTGTGTGTGTGTGTGTGTGTGTGTGTGTGTGAGTGAGTGAGATTACCTAACTGTGTTTACGGGAAATAGCCCAAAGCTCGTATCTTCCCGTCTCCTGATCGGTTCTATTTTGTACTTAGTGATACTGATCATACCTGTCCTGAAAACTATGGATTGAGGTAGCATTAGCTACCTCCTCGCTTAGCGACTTCCAATTTGTCGTATGAATTTTGGACTTCCATTTGAACTCACACTTTGTAAGATGACTGGGTTATCTCACCGTTTGTCACCACTGACGTAATGTTAAATTACTATGTTATAATTATTAGTACCAGACGGGTACAAGGTAAGAATGGACAAGCAGTGATTCCTTTGCTTATATTTATTCTAGAGTACAACACAACTTCGACACCTCAATGCCCCCACCCTATGACTATCACAATCTATGATCTATTCGTGCCCCTGGCAAAGTTCTAACTAACTGTCTCTGCCCTGGGTGGCTCTTGAAATACCCCCAGGGGCAGGGCGTGGCTTGACATCCAATTCTGCCAATGAAATCAAGTGACATCTAGTCCTGCCAATCAACGCCAGGTTCAAAGTGGAATCCCGCCTACTTCCGGGGAGGAGCTATTGGGCATCTCTCCAGGGCATGTACTTACGTACGGGCCACATGTTTATGTTTCTTGTGGTTTAGGAAATGGCTAACTTCCTGGCCTTTCCTGCCCTTCTCCAGGTTCCGGTCATATATCTCCTTGACACTTTCTACAAACATTGTAATAAAATATCTGTGCCCTCGACCAACCGTTACCCCTCAAGATTTGTTACAAGTTTCAGATTCTGGCTTCAGCATGACGGAAGTCATACGACATCCCTCCCAACCAAAACTGAAATATCTCTTATTTCAGTCGAAGCATGGGCTAATTTTCCGGGAGCTCTTGGACATATCCTAGCTAACATTAGTCTACAATAGAAATGGGGCCGAATTATTTAAGCTATCTTCTAAGAATTCCTATTTCTATGAATCCTAAACAAATTATACAAACATAATATATATATAGTATAATTTCAGTGTGTAACTAATATCAAACATTAATTAAGATCAAAAGTCAGTTTAAATCAAAACATTAATTCATCTACTTCTCTCGTTTCTTTAAAAGACAAAATTGAGTTAATTACAGTAGAATTATGACTCATTTAGAACATTAGCAAACAATTAAGTAGAGTATTAGCATGTATAAACATGTAAAATGCCATAGACCATAACATCAATAGTAATTTCTATAAGAAACCTTATCTTATAATTCTATTCCTATCATTATTAGGGGCATTGATTTGTCTTAAAATTTGGCCTTAAAACTACTCCTGAAACAAAACATGTTTTACTGTGTGTAAAGTCGAAACATTCACTATCTTGATATGCAATTACTATTCAGAGACCAATTAATATAAAAACTTAATGAACCTAAAGATTAAATCATAATTCAAATAATAATAATGCTAAAACAAAACACTAATATTATTTAAGCAGAAAAACAACTTATTAATCTTAGTTCAAATCATACAATTTATCAACGGCACTTATTCAAAACTATATCTAAGGGAGACTCTGAGTTTTTCGCTTAAAATTATCTTAAAGCTAGTAAAACAAAAAAATAAACATAAAAATAAAAATGACATGTATGGGGATCTCCTTGTTTCTGGGATTTCATCAGGATTACATGGTTTTTTAAAGTAGTTTAAAACTTTTATTTTTTAGGACTGTTCTCTCTTTCTAGGACGACTTTTAATTTCTCTGTCTAGGACGACTTTTAATTTCTCTGTCTAGGACGACTTTTAATTTCTCTGTCTAGGACGACTTTTAATTTCTCTGTCTAGGACGACTTTCGTAATTTCTCTGTCTCTTGCTCATGAATTCTTGCTAGGTGCGATTCCACGGTTTCCCTCGGGGATTCTATTTTTTTCACTCCCTCGCTGTCCTTGCTGCAGGCCCAGGTTTGTTGCCATATCTCCGTTACTCGGATAGGCAAGACAAAAAGGACAAGGACTGGGCCCATCCGCTAATCCTTCCAGCCCGGCTTCCTCGTCCCGCCCTCGGCCGATCTTGACTAAGACCACCACGCAGGAGACCTGCAACGTCAC
>JAXCGZ010014130.1:27500-30000 GCA_037179515.1 Halocaridina rubra | reverse complement strand
TCAACGATTCCAGTGTACCTGTTCCTCAGTCTTTACCCCTCTCTAACCCTATGCCCTCCCTTCTCCTTTCTGCACGCAAAGTTCATAAGGTCGTTTGCTTGCTAAAGACGAACAAGGCATCTGGTCCCGATGGTATTCCTGCAAAGTTCCTTAAGGAGTTTGCAGATTAACTGGCTCCTGTGCTTTGCCATCTTTTTCACCTCATTCTGTCAACCAGTATCTATCATTCATCTTGGAAGCATGTTCTAGTGAAACCTGTTCCTAAGAAGGATGACTGCTCTATTCCTTCTAACTACCAACCTATTGCCCTAATCTCCTTTATTGCTAAAGTTTTCAAAACTTTGCTCAATTCTCACTTCTTGAAACGCCTTGAATCTAACTCACTTATCTCCGATCACCAGTACGGCTTCCGCAAAGCAAGATCCACTGGTGATCTCCTGTCCTATCTTTCTCATGTATGGCTATCTTCTCTGAGGAATTATGAGGAATCCTTTGTCGTCGCCCTTGATATATCTAAGGCTTTCGACAGAGTCTGGCACAAGGCTCTGCTGACCAAGCTTCCTGCCTATTGCTTTACCCCTTCTTTCTGTTCTCTGATTTCCAGTTTTCTTTCTGACCGTTTTATCTCTGTAGTTGTTGATGGCGCTACATCTAGCCCTTTCTCTGTTACCAGTGGTGTTCCACAGGGCTCTGTTCTTTCACCAACTCTGTTCCTTTTCTACATCAATTATCTTCTACAATCCCCGTCTTCCTCTCTTCTTCATGCCTTTGCTGATGATTCTACCCTTCACTTTTCCTCTGCCTTTTATTCACAACCTTCACTTGCTACTTGTAATCAATCTCGAATCACTCTTTCTTCAACTCTTAACTCCGATTTGCTGAGAGCATCTGAGTGGGGCACTCAAAATTTAGTTAAATTCAATGCCTCCAAGACAGTTTCTGGCTATCTCTGTATCTTCTTCTCCTCCTGATAACCCTATTATCTTTGAAACTAATGAAATTTAACCTCTTAACTCTATCAACATATTAGGAATCCATATAGCCTCTAACTTGTCTTGGAGGAATCACATAATCCAAATTTCTAAATCTTCATCCAAAAAATTGGGGGTTTTGTTTTCTTTTCGTCATTATTTTTCCTCTTTGCAGTTACTTAAAATTTACAAAGGTCTTATCTGTCCCAGCTTAGAATACTGCTCACACATCTGGGGTGCTTCTTCCTTTACTTATCTTCTTGATAGGGTTGAATCTAAATCACTCAGACTCTTTAATGATCCTTCTCTTACTTCTAACTTGGATTCTCTCTCTCTTCACCATAAGGTATCTTCTCTTTCGCTCTTCTATAACTACTACTTCCATCACTGCCCTGAGGAGTTGGCGAGTTGCATCCCTCCCCCACTGCCGAGGCCGCGTAACTGTGTGGAGATTTATAGATCGCTGATTGGTCGGTGCAGCGACTGCTTCTTCCCATCTATCTCCAGACTCTGGAACTCTCTTCCTCCTTCTTCCTTTCCTAATTCTTATGACCTTTCATCCTTCAAAGAGCTGATCTATCGTCATCTCATAGCCTAGTCCTCCATATCTCTGGGTCCTCTGTACTTTAACTGTTTTCTTTTCTGTCTGTCGTTTTCCTTTGTGTGACATTGCCTCATCTCTGCCTTGTCCCTAACCTTTTTATTTTCCTTTGTCTTGGTATTTTATCGTGCCCGGGCCTTTATTCATGAGGGCAGCTTCTACCTGTCCTGGTGTCACACTCATAAAAAAAATTAAATATATATATATATATATATATATATATATATATATATATATATATATATATATATATATATATATATATATATATATATATATATATATATATAGTATATATATATATATATATATATATATATATATATATATATATATATATATATATATATATATATATATATATATATATATATATATATATATAAAAGTTTTTTATTTTCATAATATTTTGTTTTATTGCAATTGTATAATTTTTTTTTTAGATAATTTCATATTTGTAACCAATTTAGTCTCCAGGAAATCCTTTCCTTCTCTTGCCATCTTATGCGACATAAGCCCCAATTAAGAAAAAAGTTACAGCCATCTGAGTCTGTTGCAGAACTGATACTGTACCAGGTGAAGGAGTGGCTGGCTCATAGCATGTGGCAGCATGCTATGAGCCAGCCACTCCATCCCCATGCAGTGGATGGCTCTCATAGCATGCTGCCACATTCTCTGACCTTGCCACTACCAAGACCCTGCACAGAACCAGTCGTAAGAAACGCTCATGAAATGACACCTGCTGATATAGTCATCATAGCGTAGCCGATATTATTAAATCATTGCAACTCTAACTTCTTCCTGGCGGTGCTTGAGCCAAAGGTTAGCAGAGTCGTTCCATCACCTATTTCTTCCGTTATACTGAAGGTATTTTCACCCAAAAACCTTCAAGCACTCCTACTATCTTCAGTGCCGCACCCCGAGCTAG
>JAXCGZ010014130.1:7500-15000 GCA_037179515.1 Halocaridina rubra | reverse complement strand
AAACGATAAGGGGATTACTTTGCTCTATGGGCAAT
Source organism: Halocaridina rubra (assembly GCA_037179515.1). Classification (NCBI taxonomy): domain Eukaryota; kingdom Metazoa; phylum Arthropoda; class Malacostraca; order Decapoda; family Atyidae; genus Halocaridina; species Halocaridina rubra. Next base: position 14,965 of record JAXCGZ010014130.1, on the reverse strand, counting down.
GACGAGGGAGCTAGCGATCGTTCAGATGCCACTGCTGGAGGGCCACAGCCCATCCTCCCGATTCTTCCACAACCTGTGTCGTTTCATATGCCAATTCCCCTACTGTCCCTACCACAGGGCTACCTCTGTAAGATGTAGCCCCGTGGTAACAGCAGATGCCCATCAGAGCTGCATCACAATCGCTCGTCACTCATTCCAGTTCCTAGCACGCTCACTTGCTTCCCTCACATCCATCCTCCTATCATTCAGGGCTCTCCTTACTCCATCCATCCACCCAAACCTAGGCCTCTCTAGCATTTCTCCCATCAACTCTCGCATTCATCACCTTTTTCAGCAGTCATTCATCATCCATCCTTTCCACGTGGCCAAACCATCTCAGAGCATTCATATCTACTCTGGCTGCCAATTTTCTCCTCACACCCGTTCTTGCTCTCACCACTTCATTCCTAACCCTATCCAACCAAGATAAACAATCATACTCTTCAGGCATATCATCTCAAACACATTTAGTTTCCGTCTCTCACTTACTTTCATACCCCATAACTCTGATACAACCACTTTCTCATACAAAACTTTCTTAACATTCATTTCCAACCCTCTATTCTTCATCACTCCTTTCAACACACCCAACACTTTACATCCTTCATTCACTCTGTGACACACATCTGCTACCACTCCACTGTTTGCAGGTATAACAGAGCCTAAATATTTATACTTATCAACTTCCTCAAGTGTCTCTCCATTCAACATTCAATCCAGCACCATCCTCATTCCTTGAACACCTCATAACCTTAATCTTTCCCACATTTACTTGCAACTTCCTTCTCTCACACACCATTCCAAATTCTGACACAAACTGACACAGCTTCTCCTCTGAATCTGCCACCACCACAGTATCATCTGCAAACAGCAACTGATTCAGCTTCCGCTCATTATCATCCCCATCTACCATTTTCACACCTCGACCACGCACTCGCTCATTCACCTCTCTTACGACTCCATCAATATACAAATTGAACAGCCATGGTGACATCACACATCCCTGTCCCAGTCCCACATTCACTGGAAACCACTCACTCACTTCATCCCTACCCTAACACAAGCTCTACTGCCCTCATACAAACTCTTCACTACTTGTAACAGTCTACCATCAATTCATATAACCTCAAAACATTCCACATTGCCTCTCTATCAACTCTATCATATGCTTTCTCCGGATCCAAATATGCAAAACACTCATCCTTACCAGTTGCTAAATATTTCTCACATAACTGCCTAACTATAAAAATCTGATCTATACAGCTTCTACCTCTCCTAAAACCACTCTGCACTTCCGCGATCACATTTTCTGTCTTATCCCTAATCCTATTAATCAGTATCTTACCATACACTTTTCCTACCACACTCAACAAACTTATACCCCTAAATTACTGCATTCATACATATCTCCCTTACCTTTGTATAGGGATACTACACAAGCAATCACCCATTCCACTGGCACCATTGACAACATAAAGCATATATTAAACACTCTCACTAACCATTCCAATGCAGTCACACCCCCTTCTTTCAACATCTCCGCTCTCACACCATCCATTCCAGGTGCTTTATCTGCATTCGTTTCAGCCAATGTCCTTTTCATCTCCTCTCTTGTAATCTCTCTCTCATTTTCATCTCCCATTACTGGCACTTGAACACCCCCTACTGCCACTATAGCTGCCTCTCTATCTTCCTCAACATTCAGCAAGCACTCAAAATATTCTGCCCATCTTTTCCTAGCATCGTTCCCTCTTAACATCTATCCATTTACATCTTTCACTGTCTCTTTTATATGAGAAGTCAGTCAACCAGTCAAGAGAATCCCTTATGCAACATAAGACTAATTTTTCAGAGGATACTGGAAGTCTAAGAAGCATCTGCATTCTTTCCACTTTGTATGTAAAGTAATTATATACGCAGTTACATAAACTGAAGTCTTTATTTGAAATTTACATTGTCTTCTCTAGTTTAACATTTCAATGAATAAATTCTCTCTCTTTCCATAATTTATTGTACTTAATGTTCGTAAACGCTGGCTGAGGTTCCCTGCTTCTAACAATAATATTGCAAGCTTCAGAGGAAAAAAAAAAAGAAATAAACTGTACTTCAACAAGAATTGACCAAGATAACTTCCTCTAAATTAAGATTATATTGGAGATCTCTGAATATATAAATATAATCACAACTTTACAATTGTACGCTAAAGTAGCAGGTTACATATTATGATATCAGTTATACAGATGCCTTGCGTACAAAGAGAAAAACGCCTAAGTGGCGAATGATTAACTGGAGCATTTTTTTTTTCAATGTGAATGTACCACTAAACTGTTAAATTGGAATTGCTGAGTTTTGTTTTTATTTATTAAATGCCTCCAGTAGGAGTTACCAAATCTTTATTTCGTGAAAGCTACGTAGGTTAGCTTAGATGAGCTTAAGTAACGTCAAATTAAAAACCAAACCTTGAATAACATGCAAACTATGTTCAAGCATGTCCAAATTTACAGTGTTTGAATTCTTGACAACTAATCCCAGTTCCCATTCACGAAGACAGCATGTACACACATATATATATATATATATATATATATATATATATATATATATATATATATATATATATATATATATATATATATATATATATATATATATATATATATATACATATATATATATATATATATATATATATATATATATATATATATATATATATATATATATATATATATATATATATATATATATATATATATATATATATATATATATATATATATATATATATATATATATATATATATATATATATATATATATATATATATATATATATATATATATATATATATATATATATATATATATATATATATATATATATATATATATATATATATATATATATATATATATATATATATATATATATATATATATATATATATATATATATATATATATATATATATATATATATATATATATATATATATATATATATATATATATATATATATATATATATATATATATATATATATATATATATATATATATATATATATATATATATATATATATATATATATATATATATATATATATATATATATATATATATATATATATATATATATATATATATATATATATATATATATATATATATATATATATATATATATATATATATATATATATATATATATATATATATATATATATATATATATATATATATATATATATATATATATATATATATATATATATATATATATATATATATATATATATATATATATATATGATATATATATATATATATATATATATATATATATATATATATATATATATATATATATATATATATATATATATATATATATATATATATATATATATATATATATATATATATATATATATATATATATATATATATATATATATATATATATATATATATCTAACCTTTGTTAGTGCGAATTAAAGAAGAGAAGTAGAAGATAGTTGCGTCTCTCGGGCGGTAACTCCTGTTCACTCAACGTGCTCAGCGAGTACACTATTAGATGTGTGGGACTCTTAAAAATGAGTATTATCACCAGCACGTTGTTTGATGTGGGAAATACTTTCCATCCTGAAGCTTGCTTAAAAAAGTGACATACACCTGTGTATGTTTACATATATACATACATATAACTGCATGAAGACACTCAAAAATATTTATGCATACAGACATACACGCATACATACATACATGCATACATACACACATTCACACACACACGCACACACACACACACACACACACACACACACACACACATACACACACACACACACACACACATAAATATACATAAACACATATATATATATATATATATATATATATATATATATATATATATATATATATATATATATATATATATATATATATATATATATATATATATATATATATATATATATATATATATATATATATATATATATATATATATATATATATATATATATATATATATATATATATATATATATATATATATATATACATATAAGGTTTATCTTGTTCATTTCATATATTATTATGTTTTACGGTAGCAAGATATTTCTTAGATCGCTTGAACTATGCTCTCACAGAAAGTTAGTTTGTTCTTACCAACAGTGTAATGCAATACATCAGCAAGCTAATTAGATTAGATTTGGTTTTGTTATTTTAAGTAAATCCCTTTTTCACATAGTACGATTGCATAATCTCCCCAAGCTAGGAAGACTTAATCTAACAACAGAATCTCTCGCCTGTGATTTATCAAGAGCACAGATATTACCTGCAATACTTTAGTAAGCAATTACTAAGAATTATTCAGATCATTGTAATTACCCTGCACTTGCCGAGCTGTTATTTCTCTCGCTAAGAACACACGATATATAGCTGCTATGAGTGATCAAGTTCTGCTTATCTATCTTAGGGTTATGAGATCAAACAATTCTGAAGCAAGACAAATAACAAAACTTTAATGGATGTTGTTACTGGTAGACTTTTTTTTTTTATTTTCCCATAAGTATAAGTTTGGATTTTGTAAAGTTTGATAACCCATAAAGTAAGCTTGATATGATGAATATCTCTTTTGTAAATATGAATAAAATGGAGGATACCTAATACAGGTGAATAACTTCATGTAAACTTCTTAATAATGAGTAACCCTCAGAGTTCATTATATATATATAACAAACAGTTAAGTACCGTGTAGAGACTGCTAACCCCCAGATTACCTTGTAAAGATGAAAAATACCTGAATACCTTGTAAAAATGAATAATATTACAGTAGTTTGTGTTGATATATACACCCAGAGTACATTGTAATGCTGAATAAACGTAGCAGAGCGTTGCATAGATGTATGACTCAACATAATACCTTGCAAGTAAGAATTACTATAAACTTATTACCAAGATGAACAACACGCGGCGGAGAAAATACAAATAAAACAGCCTGTAAAGATTAAGGATAACCAAAAAGAAAAATATATAAGAAAGCAAACACACTCACAAGGGCAAAGCAATATAACCCCATATGATACTAAACAAATTAAAATTTTGAAGGCATTTGAACAGTTTATGAAAATCTTTGTCAATAATGATTTTCTTATTTATTCATCTTTCCAATAACCTATTAATCAAGAACTTAAATACAATATGTGTTATTCATCTTTGACAAAACTCCGAGCTGTAAATAATGGAAATAAAATAAAAGTAATAAAGGCGAACCTATACCTGAGCAAAAATAAAGATTGATGGTGAGTAAAGTCATATTATGGCATCAGGTTTGGCTATTACTAATGTATTCTCCAATATTCCAAGAAAGATTCTTGTATTGGATACAAAGCATTTTCGTTGTGGATTTAAAAACAAGATGATTGATTACATCTTCGTTATACAGATAATACCACAGACACACACAAACGCACGCACACACTTACATAATCGCACATTTTAAACACACACACTTACATAATAAACTGAAAAAAGAAAGATATAGCTTTAGTATAATGAATTACACTATGATTAGATTCATTGTTATTATTATTATTATTAATTATTATTATTATTATTATGATTATTATTATTATTATGATTATTATTATTATTATTATTATTATTATTATTATTATTATTATTATTATTATTATTATTATTATTATTATTATTATTATTATTATTATTATTATTATTATTATTATTATTATTATTATTATTATTATTATTATTATTATTATTATTATTATTATTATTATTATTATTATTATTATTATTATTATTATTATTCATAGTATCAAATATCGTCCACATAAGCCCCGGACGTCCCAATGAGGGAAGGGGGATAGAATATCTCCTCCTTTTTCCCCAGCATTTCGCAAGAGTCGACTAAATGGGGCATACAAGGGGACTGGAAATTCCCTCCTCTGTATATCTCTACCTATAGCTTCAGAGTATCGTGCCAAGACTCACCCACTCCCATTAAAATGGAAAGGTGGCTTTTCTATATATATATATATATATATATATATATATATATATATATATATATATATATATATATATATATATATATATATATATATATATATATATATATATATATATATATATATATATATATATATATATATATATATATATATATATATATATATATATATATATATATATATATATATATATATATATATATATATATATATATATATATATATATATATATATATATATATATATATATATATATATATATATATATATATATATATATATATATATATATATATATATATATATATATATATATATATATATATATATATATATATATATATATATATATATATATATATATATATATATATATATATATATATATATATATATATATATATATATATATATATATATATATATATATATATATATATATATATATATATATATATATATATATATATATATATATATATATATATATATATATATATATATATATATATATATATATATATATATATATATATATATATATATATATATATATATATATATATATATATATATATATATATATATATATATATATATATATATATATATATATATATATATATATATATATATATATATATATATATATATATATATATATATATATATATATATATATATATATATATATATATATATATATATATATATATATATATATATATATATATATATATATATATATATATATATATATATATATATATATATATATATATATATATATATATATATATATATATATATATATATATATATATATATATATATATATATATATATATATATATATATATATATATATATATATATATATATATATATATATATATATATATATATATATATATATATATATATATATATATATATATATATATATATATATATATATATATATATATATATATATATATATATATATATATATATATATATATATATATATATATATATATATATATATATATATATATATATATATATATATATATATATATATATATATATATATATATATATATATATATATATATATATATATATATATATATATATATATATATATATATATATATATATATATATATATATATATATATATATATATATATATATATATATATATATATATATATATATATATATATATATATATATATATATATATATATATATATATATATATATATATATATATATATATATATATATATATATATATATATATATATATATATATATATATATATATATATATTTTTTTTTTTTTTTTTTTTTTTTTTTTGTGACACCAGAACGGGTCAAAAAAAAAAA
>JAXCGZ010014130.1:0-5000 GCA_037179515.1 Halocaridina rubra | reverse complement strand
GTCATATTTTCTTATTCCTCCCAGGGCAACTCGAGCTGCAAAATTAAAGAGCTTCTGTATTTTGTTTGTCTGAGTCTTCGTGGTAATTCCCTAAGCAGTTGTGCGGTAATTAAGGTGACTTAGGGCTAGAGATTCAATAACAGTTAGTCGAGTGGTAGTCTCAAAATTGTCTTTTATATGTGATAAGTACATCAATGTTCCTGTAACCTTTTTGCATACTATATTTATATGGGAATCAAACAAAATATAAATATCAAAGTGAATTCCTAGGTTTTATACTGTTTTGCTGGGTGTAATGATAATGCCGCAAAAATTAATTGTTGTGTTTTCTGAAATTTGTGCTATGTGGAACCTTGAACCAATAAATATGCACTGTGTTTTACTTTCGTTAATTAACAGCCCAATTTCTTGGAAATAGGTTTTAATTTTTGACAGAGTGTTTTCTGCTCTTAAAGTTAGCTCTGGGAGGTTATTAATATCACCACTAAGGAGTAGTTGAGTGTCATCTGCATATTGTACGACTAGACAGTCAGAAATGAAAGAAGATAGATCATTTACGTAAATGGAGAAGAGGATAGGACCAAGTACTGATCCCTGTGGAACACCAAATGATACATCCTTTGGCACAGAGATAATGTTGTTAAGACGTATGGACTGTTTACGATTAGATAGATACTCGCTAAACCAGCTTGGATCAATATTTAAGTTAATACATTTACTTAAAAGAATTTCATGGTTTACACTGTCGAAGGCTTCAGATAAGTCTAACAAAATTAGTATAGATATTTTTTTCATATCTATATTATTATATATACTATTCGTAACTTTAAGCAGTGCAGTGTCCGTCGAGAGTTTTGGTCTGAAACCATGTTGACTAATCGTTAGTAGTCTATTTGATTCTAAATATGACATAAGTTGGCATGCAACAATTTTTTCTAATATTTTAGAGAAAATGGGTAGCAGGGAAATGGGACGATAGTTTGTCACATCTTCTCTGTCCCCCTTTTTATGCAGAGGTATTACATGTGATAATTTCCAAGAGTCAGGAAACTTTTTAGTAACAATGGAAGTGTTCATAATAGTTAGACTATAGGATGCAATCATGGGTAGAGCATCTTTGATGAACTGAAATGGTATACCATCTGAACCATAAGAGCCAGAGTTTCTTAGGCTCTTTATGGTAAGAATTAGGGTAGCACAATCTATAGAAGTTAGCCTGAAGTACTCTCTTGTGTTTTCATTGGAAGAATTGTCATTTAAGCAATTACTCATATTCACTGAGTTCATGTTTTCTTGAGTTTTTTCATATGTATTTTTGCCAACGTTAGCAAAATAGTTATTAAAGTTATCTGCTTTGTCTTTCAACTCCGTAATATTTTCATAACTTTCCGAGGTACTCTTTTCATTTGGTATCATGCTTCTTATCACTTTCCATGTTGCTGCTGTATCATGTCTAGAGTCATTAAATTGTTTTTTGTAAAAGTCTTTTTTACTTACACTGATGAGAGATCTGACACGTTTCTTTTCTGTTTTATAACGTTCTCGGAGAGTCATATCATATCTATTCATTTTTAGCTCTTTTTGTATTTGATTTCTGATTTGCATTGCCTCTTTGATGTCATTAGTTAGCCAGGGGGCTGAGGGGCAGGTTATTTTTCTTGTTACAATGGGTGCACAACTATCTAAGCATTCAAGGAAGACTTTTGTTAAAATCTCAACCTGCAAATCGACGTTATCTGTGTATTTAATTCTATTAAGTGCATTTGTGTTGTTGATTAATGTTTCACAAAAGATATCAGGGGAGTAATTTTTTAGACACCGGAATGTCTTGAGGAGAGGCTTCCTTTTCGGCTTGTTTATGTTTAGCATAGCAATGTTCAGCTCGTGGTCTGCAATTGGGCAGGGAACTACGTCCCAATACGGTATACTTTCCACTTTATTTGTTATTATCAGATCTATAAGAGTCCTAGAATTAGGGGTTATGCGGGTCGGTTTTGTCACTATTTGTGTTAACTTCACAGTGTTGATCACCCTTTTCATTTTGTTATCTGCTGAGAGCAAGTCATCATTAAAATCACCAAGTATGTATATGGGTTTATGACGCACACAGATATTTCTGAATGTTTCTAGCAGATGATTGAATGAACTGGTAGGTGCTTTAGGGTGACGGTAAACACACCCTACAATGAAAGATTTAAGTTTCTGATACTGCACAGTGATCCATAAATCTTCGAGCTCCTCAGTTTTTTCTAAACCTGTGGTTATTTCCGATGCACTAAGATAATTTCTAACATAAATACAAACCCCACCCCCTCGGCCATGGTCATTGCGAAATATTTTAAACTCTGGGATATTCACATATTTATTTTCAGTTGTAGGAGGAAGCCAAGTTTCACTTACACAGAGGATGTCTATGTTGTAGTCTTTTGTTAGCATTATTATTTCCTCAAAATGAGCGAGCAGGGACTGAGCGTTCACATGTACTAATGTTACATTCTTACCATGTTTCATTGGGGTGGTATCCATAGTCATAGTTGTAGTTTCGACTGTGTGATTCTGCTGGGAATTCATCATTGTAGTGTGTTCTGGGGTTAGCCCATGGATCCTGGTGTCTGTACCTGCCGTTGGATTTGTAACGCTGGTTTGAGTACGTGCCGTGGTATGATCGGGCCTTCCCAAAGTTTGTATGCCTAGGTGAGTGTCTAGGGTTGTAAGAGCCATCACTCCAGGAGAAGTCTCTTGTGCGTGGACGGCGGTAAGAGAGGTTTGTATCGTGTCTCTTTCTGTAGTCTCGCGTATAGGGGATTGTTTCATTAGCTCTTTGCTGTTTATTTTGGTATGACTGTAGTTTGGGATATTTTGTAGAATACCCAGGTGGTGTCCATTGTTTGCCCCCACGAAATGGCTGGACAATTGTGCCTGTAGGCCATTGCTTCAGTTTGTAAGGCACATATTAAAATCCTTTCGATATCGTTATTGCAAAGGAAACCCAGTTTGGTTTGCGAGAAAGCTCCTTAATCAAGACTTCTTCAGAAGGAATGCCTTGATTTGTCAATGTATTACGTATCTCTCTCTCAAAGGGGTTGCCAGGAATGCGAATATATATTTGAGCTGTAACCCTTGCACTTGCATTATTGGGCAACTGTGGCTGTGGGGGAGAGGACTTCGATGGAATGTTTAGAATAGAGACTGCAGCTATTTTGTCTTTTCTGTTTTCTTCATTATTTTGCAGCCTATTGCTTGGTTGGTTATTTGTGCTGGAAGGTGTAATTTGGTTGTCCTGGAGACGGGAAGATACTAGCTTTGGGCTCTTTCCCGTAAACACAATTAGGCAATTACATAGATAGATATATAGATAGATAGCTAAATAAATAGATAGATAGATAGATAGATAGATAGATGGATAGATAGATAGATAGATAGATAGATAGATAGATAGACAAACAGAGGGATAGTTAGATAGTCAGACTGACAGATAGATAGATAGACAGATAGACAGATAGATAAACAGGCAGACATACAGATAGCTAGATATGTATATATATATATATATATATATATATATATATATATATATATATATATATATATATATATATATATATATATATATATATAGATAGATAGATAGATAGATAGATAGATAGATAGATAGATAGATAGATAGACAGATAGACAGACAGATTGATAGATAGACAGATAGACAGACAGACAGATAGACAGATATATAGACAGACAAACAGAGATACATAGACAGACAGACAGACAGACATGCAGATTGACAGAGAGACAGATAGACAGTCAGATAAACAGCCAGATAGTTAGATAGATAGATAGAAAGACAGACAGATAGATAGACTGACATATAGACGGATACATAATAGATAGATAAATAGATAGACAGATACATAGATAGACAGATGCACTGAAAGACAGACACATAGGTAGATAGATACAGATAGTTAGATTGATAGATAAATAGATAGATAGATAGATAGATATATAAATAGATGGATAGATAGATAGATAGACAGTCAAACAGACAGACAGATAGAAAGATAGATATATAGATAGATAGATAGATGGATAGTCAAACAGACAGACATATAGATAGATGGATAGATAGATAGATAGATAGATAGATAGATAGATAGATAGATAGATAGATAGATAGATAGACAGATGGACAGATATATATATAGACAGAGACACAGATAGACATACAGATTGACAGAGAGACAGATAGACAGACAGATAAACAGACAGATAGTTAGATAGATAGACAGACAGACAGATGGACAAACTGACAGATAAACAGATACATAATAGATAGATACATAGGTAAATAGACACATAGATAGATAGATACAGATAGATAGATGCATAGATAGATAGATGCATAGATAGATAAATACATAGATAGATAGATAGATAGATAGATAGATAGATAGATAGATAGATAGATAGATAGATAGATAGATAGATAGATAAATAGATAGATATATAGATAAATAAATAGATAGATAGATAGATAGACAAACAAACGGATAGTTAGATAGACAGACTGACAGATAGATAGATAGACAGATAGACAGATATATAAACAGGCAGACATACAGATATATAGATAGATAGATAGATAGATAGATAGATAGATAGATAGATAGATAGATAGATAGATAGATAGATAGATAGATAAATAGATAGATGGATGGATGGATGGATGGATGGATGGATGGATGGATGGATGGATGGATGGATGGATGGATGGATGGATGGATGGATGGATGGATGGATGGATAGATAGATAGATAGATAGATAGATAGATAGATAGATAGATAGATAGATAGATAGATAGATAGATAGATAGACAGTCAAACAGACAGATAGATAGATAGATAGATAGATAGATAGATAGATAGATAGATAGATAGATAGATAGATAGATAGATAGATAGATAGATAGACAGATTGACAGACAGAGAGACAGATAGACAGA
>JAXCGZ010014129.1:0-34577 GCA_037179515.1 Halocaridina rubra | reverse complement strand
TAGGAGTAAACATACTGGCAGATTTGTCTCCAGAAATACATATAAATGGCATAGTAAGGGCAGCATATGCATTCTTATCAAATGTAAGGGTAGCCTTCAGGCACATGGACAAGGAAATGTTCAGAAATATTTATGTAACGTATGTGAGGCCAAAACTCGAATATGCAGCCCCCTTTTGGAATCCGCACTTGAAAAAGCACATAGCTAAGCTTTAAAAAGTTCAAAGACATGCCACGAAACTGGTGCCAGAAATACGCAATCTCAGTTATGATGAGAGGCTGAGGGAATTAGACTTACCATCACTCGAAGCTAGAAGAGTGAGGGGGGATATGGTGACAGTCTTTAAATTCCTTCATGGTTATAATAGAGTGGATAGGGATCGATATTTTGATATGGCTGGCTCTAGAACTAGAGGTCATAGTTTGAAGCTTCGTAAGAAAAGTTCTTTGCAGGATGTAAGGAAATACTTTTTCAGTGTAAGAGTAATTGATAATTGGAATTGGCTTAGCGAGGAGGTAGTTAATGCTATCTCAATCCATAGTTTTAAGGACAGGTATGATTAGTATCACTAAGTATAAAATGGAACCGATGAGGAGACGGGAAGATACGAGCTTTGGGCTCTTTCCCGTAAACACAATTAGGTAATCACACTCCTGTGACCATTTCCACTTTACCTCATTCTTTAATAGCTGGTATAAGGGATGAGCTATTGTTGCTAAATCTTTAATAAATTCTGCATAGAATGTTACTAATCCAAGAAATGATTGCAACTCTTTAACATTTGCTGGTACTTTAGCTTCCCATACTGCTTTTATCTTATCTATTGTTCTGTGAATGCCATTTTCACCTATCACAAATCCTAAATAATTTACTGATGATACAGTGAATAGACATTTATTCTTGTTTATCTTCATATCATTTTCCTTCATTTTATCTAGTACTTTCTTTAATCTCTGATTATGCTGTTGTTCATCTTCTCCCCCAACAACTATGTCATCTACAAAGCAGAAAACACCATCTAATCCTGTGAATAGCTTGTCCATAGTCTCTTGCCATAATGCTGGACTGCTTGTTACTCCATAGGGTAGTCTTTTCGGTTGATATAACCCTAAATGAGTACTTAGTGTACATATTTCTTGTGACCTTGTGTCCATTGTTAACTGCTGAAAAGCATTTTTCAAGTCTATTTTCGAGAATATCTTACAACCTCCCATAGTAGCAAACATAATACTAGGGTTAGGTAAAGGATGTTGAGCAACATTTAATTGTGGGTTCACTGTGACTTTATAATCACTACATAGTCTTACTCCTCCATCAGGCTTTGCTACGGGTACTAAAGGTGTAGCCCACTGACAATATTTTACCTTTTGCCAATTTCCTTCTTCCTCTAGTCTCAATATTTCTTTTTCGACTTGAGTTTTCAGTGCGAAAGGTATTTGTCTGGGTGGCAAAAATTTTGGCATTGCATCTTCCTTTAATTCTAAGTTTGCAGTCACATTGTTTATAGTACCCAAACCTGGCTTAAAAATTGTTTCATACTCTTCCATCAGATCTTGTGTACTTATACTATTTATTTTTATATATGCTTTCTTTATCAATTCTGGAGAGTTTAGCTTTAGGCCTTTTATCCAGTTTAAACCCAACAATCCCTTTCTATTTCCTGTTACTATTACAACTGGTAATTCCACAATTTGTTTCTCATATTTTACCATAACTTCAGCTTTTCCTATTGTTTCAATCTTTCGATTATTGTAATCTGTGATTAAGGAACTTGTGTCCTCCTCTATTTTCAGATAAGGTATACTCTTGGCTACTTCTTCTGAAATCACAGTTATATCTGCAGCTGTATCTAACTGCATTTCTATATTTTTTCCATTTACTTGTACTTCACACATTATTTTCTTATTTGTGTGAGTGGAATTTAGTTGGAAAGCAAAGTTTTCTTGTTCTCTTTCTTTTGTACAATGTATGTTTTTCTTTTCAGCTTGTTTTGTTTGTTTCCTAAGACATTTCCTGGAAAAATGTCCATAATATCCACAAAACTGGCACACATTGTTATAACCAGGACACTTATATCTATCATTCGGATGATGATTATTATAACCACACCTGTAACATTCTTTTTATTTGTTACTATTAGGTGTCTGTGCTTTATTCCCTTGCCAGTAATTGGAAGTATTGTTCTTATACCTTTTTTCAAAGTTTCCATGTTTTTTTTTTGTGATTTATGGTTAATTGAGCCTGATTTATTTGGTTGTTTGTACTGCATTACTTTATTTACACTTCCAGACTGAGGTTTTTGATAATTTTCCTCAATCCTTTTACTTTGAACTCGAGACTGTTCATAAGCTCTTGCAATTTCTAACAACTTTTGGAGATTCAAGTCTTTAGCTTGTAATAGCTTTTCTCTAAGCTCACTGGATTTGCATTTACAAATGACTAAATCGACTATTAAATCTTCCTCAGAGTTATGGGTATCATATTTGCAAAATTGACTTTGCTTCTTTAATCTTGTGACAAACATATCTATACTTTCATTTTCTCGAGGCTCAAGTGCCATGAATACACTACGTTTGTACCTGATATTTTCACTGGGGTTAAGATAGTTCCCTAATGCTTCTACGGCTTTATTATATGTATTATCCTCAGGGGTTAGTGTTTTAAATATATCCTGAACCTCTGGGCCTGCTATGTGCAGTAGGATGCTGACCCTCAGCTTGCCGGTTTTTGTGGCCAAGCAATCCAAATAGATTTCAAATGAATCAATATATTTCCTCCACCTATGTGCCACTGTTCTAGGGTCACATTCAATAGAAAAATGAGGTGGTGCTGGTATTTGAGAAGTCATTCTTGTGCCTTTATTTATTATAGGCTTAGCCTAATTACTTTCCTTTAACTATCTTTATCTTATTATATAATTATCTTCATCTTAATCCAGGTACTGTATAACCTTTACAACATAATATACATGCATGTATCTAAAAATTACTTAGCTTATACACATTCATAATATTATATTGACGAATGTTTTCTTTCCGTATGCTGCTGAGGGTGTTTTTTGCTGGCTGACGTAAGAATCTTCCTGGTTGCCTGAGGTACGATGTCCTCTTGAGTGAAAGATATCTGGCAGGAACTGGTTATCGGTTATTATTATCGTTCCCCTCACAACTCTTTCTTCTGAGTTAGTTCATCTCGTCGTCCAATAATGTGTTTCTTACCTGCAAGAATGATAATAATCTTGTAGATATCTTTTATGTTGCCGAGTGTAGGCCTCTTTATTATATGTGTTAATATATTACATATCCCATTTTCGTCGCCAATAATGTGTTTCTTACCTGCAAGAATGATAATAATCTTGTAGATATCTTTTATGGTGCCATGTGTAGGCCTCTTTATTATATGAATGTGTTAATATATCACACATCCCATTTTCGTCACAGATGACTTAGGATTAATAAGAGGTATATAAAACACTCCTTTTTCAACAGGGTTTATTATGTAGAAGTAGTTAATAATATGTTACATAAATTTACGACTAATCAAATTACAAGAACAAATGAGAATCTACTTAGAGGGATCAAAACCATAAGTACTTTACATAGAATCAAATATAAAAGAATTACATCCTATACAGGTTTCTTTCAAGTCATACTCTTTGTACTTAAGATTATTATTTATTTTCTTATAGAAAGCGGTAATTTTAAATGGAGAATATCTTTGACAAATACATAACTGCTTAAATACATAACACCGGCATTATAGGAAAACAATTTATTCACACTAAATAAAGAATAAGCAAGACAAATACAGTATGTATTCCTTAAATTGTGGGCAACCACAAAAGTTTGCAATGCCAAATGGGGAAAATTACTTATTAATTATTTGCAATTTATATGGTAAAACACTTTATATAAGATAAAGGGAGAATCTACGAGATAAATGCAGTATTCATTCAATTTTGGTTAGCAAGAAATATTTGCAATGCAAAAAGGGCAAAACCACCTTTTGAAGTATTTGCAACTGATAACTCAAAATACTTTATCCCCAATGTATTAAGAATCAGCAAGATAAATAGAGTACATATTCATTAAATTGTGGTTAAAAAGAAACATTTGCAAAGTCAACAGGGTAAAATTACTTATTAATAACTTGCAGTTTATAGCATAAAACACTTTGTTTAGATTATATATTATCTGCAATTTATATAGTAAATAACTCCGTTCGCGAGTTTTGACATAAAACATTTATTTACTATGACAGAAAGGGGCGAAATGAAATTAGAATTCGTTAGGAAAAAGGGATAGATTTATATGTGGTAATAAGGAATCTTTTGAGGATGAGATATTAGTTTGACACATTCAATGAAAGAAATTTCTTATCAATGCATATCGGCGGTAATTTACAGGTCAAGGAATTAAGTTTGGCAAATGAGACTCCAGTTAGGTAATCTACCAAAATTTGCTTTGTATGGGAATGGAATCTGAGAAAATTTTTGTAGGATTTGACCAGTAAAGGATTTGACCAGCAACGAATTCAACCAGTTTCTCGAATTCCCAATTTGCTTGACCTACGAGCTTCACCATACACTATCTCTCACCTTGCTTGTGCCAGATGAATTTCTGTGAAGACGCCATGTAAATATTTAAGTTTGACTGTTGAGGTGAGATCTTGCCTCTGGGAAGTTTCACCGCCAAATGAGGACGATTCAATCTCCCTCTAGGTGATATCATCATTCAGCCCCCTGTAGTATATATATTCGGAGCAGTAACTGATCATATAATATTTGAGGGCTACTGTAGTGGTAGTCCCTGGCAGGCAATTATGGCAGAGATTCAAGGGAGAGACTGTATTTTAGGTGCAACAAGTGGAAGCAAATAAAAAAACAAAGATAAATATTATGGGTAAAATAGGCTACTAGCGAACAATCTCTAGAACGTTCTTTGTGTTGCAGAAGTGGAATTTTAACTATACAAATAATAAAGAAGCTACTGAAGTGTATCTAGAGAGGGAAATGACATATCAGCAGGTCAAATTTATAACAAAATTATCAGCAACAGCGATTTTTAAAATATTAAATATTTATCAGCTAGAGCTATTTTATCATAAGAAAAATGTGTAAAAAACGTATTTACAAGATACGTCATCGTTACGTCATTACTACACGAGAGAAAAACACAGAACAAAGAAATAGGAGGGAGATTTTTTATATTGGGATCATGCTTTCTACACATACAAGAATATTAAATAAGATATATATGAAATTAGCTATAAGCTGAAAAATAAATTTCAAATAATCATAATCTGCAAAGCGCAAGGAGCGAGAATGTTTTTTGGTAAAAAAATAAAAGACAGATAAATGACAATAAACTCACTAATAAAGCATCTATAAAGACCTCAGGGTGACTTGGAGTGAAACACTCTGTCACAAAGGCCATATCTAGAGAATACTGAATTAACAAAATTCTACTACAGAAGGTGAAAAAAGAATAGAGGAAGTTATGGTGACTTCAGTGTTATTATGAGGGCTGAGAGATCCTTTTAAGGAAAAAGAACAAATAAATAAAAATGGGATCCACCACTGGAACATATCATACTATCAGTTAAGTGAACAATTATTATTAAAAAAACATTAAATGACATGGAAAACATAAATAGAATGTGATCAAATTCAAATTTCAAGACAATCAAAATCACAATTAAATATCAGAGAATATCAATATTTAAATTCAAGAATTCTTCACATGCAATAATGCAATAAAATAATAAAAAAAAAATACAATATATGTAAAAGGAAAGTTTGAACAAGTCATCAATATCCGTGGCGACTGGATTTAAAGCAGCTTCAGCTATTCAACACTAAACTAAAAGTTTCCGCCATGTTCTGGCTTTCAGAGTCCCACAAAGGGAAATATAAAACTGCAATCAAAGAAATATTCTTCATCTTCTTCTTCGTCTTCCACTAGGAATAACGTAAATACACATGGATACGTTCCAGAAGAGTGTATAAACACACTATACTAAAGAAAACTGATTAAAACCAATTTTACACGTACAAATTGAAATACGTTTGTAAGCTAAAATAAACAAGTACAGAATTAAAGACATAGAAGATAAACATAAAAATAAACAACAAATCAGAGCAGTAATCTTTACAGACTAGTCAAACTGAAGCTAGCAGCACCAGCTTCCTCATTTGAGGGAAACAACCATTGACTTAGTATATCAGCGAGGTCATTGTCCTTTCCATCAACATATTGGGCAGTGTATTTGAAAAGATTCGGTAAAGTGCCCACCTTTTCAGCCAAAGATTCAGCTTGTCTGCAGTCTGTAAATATTGGAGAGGATGGCGGTCGGTTCTCAGTGTAAAATGTTGGCCATACAGATGGACTTCAAATTTCTCTATAGCCCAGTATGCGGCCAGAGCTTCCTTCCCCATGGTGGAGTGTGTCCGCTCTGCAGAGTGAAGCCTATGGCTGGAATATTGCATTGGAGCTACTTCTGCTGAGTTGTCCGACAGAGCTTGCAAGAGAATGGCACCCAGGCCTTCGTCTGAGGCATCGGTCTGCAAGATAAAGGAAATATCGGGGCGCACCAGTTGTAATACTGCCTCTCCTGCCAATGCTTCTTGGAGCTTGAAAAATGTTCAGATAGTATTAAAGTGGGGAATGAACCATTGGTAGTAGTTGACACTACCCAGGAATGATCTCAGTTGAGTGACAGTGGCAGGTTTTTCCATATCCTTAATAGCTTCCACTTTTTCCTGTAAAGGGGACATAACTTCTTCTACGACCAAGTGGCAGAGATACTGCAAATGTGTAAAACCAATCTCACATTTGGAAGGCTTTAAATGAAATCCATGCTATTTCAGACAAGCAAGAACTCTGCGAGTCGCAGGTGTGATGACCAATCCTGAGAATGCACCAGGATGTTATCTATAAAGCATGAAACATTGTTGAGATCCTGTAATACTGTCCTCATGAGTTGGCTGAAGCAGCCAGGGGCATTCACCATACCAAAAGGCATGACCCTGATCTGGTACAGGCTGTATCTTGTGGAAAAGGCTATTAGAGGCTCGGAAGTCTCTCTCAGCGGGACTTGCAAAAATCCACTGGCCATATCCAATTTGGACAGGTAGCGGGCTCAGGAGAGCAACGAGAATATATGCTATGCATCAGCAATGGTCTTTCCATCAAAGATGGTATGGAAGTTAAGCTTACGACAGTCAAGGCAGAACCTGTGACTGCCAGTAACTGAGAACACCAAGGCAAAATGCTCTTTTCAACTATTCCGAGGCAGACCCAAGTGTCAAGATCTTCCTTCAGCTGTACGGATAGCTGGTGTGGAAGGCCATACGAATGCCAAAATGTCTCTATGTCAGTCAATTTGACATGATGCTCAAGGCTAGCGAAAGTGCCTGGGAGGTCATTGAAGATGTTCTCGTAGTCCTCTAATAGCTTGTTCATTTGTTCCCGTTGACTCGGTTGCCATCAGGAGTTAATAATGCAATTACTCACACTTTCCTTTTGGTGTGTAGGAATGGCAGGATCCTTACCATTATCAAAGTTAAGGTTATGTCTTCAGTTGTGAGGGCGGTGGCTGTGGCTAGAGGGGCTTCTTCCGAAAAACTCCACTCCCATAAGTTTGTCTCCATCACAAGGGAGGAGTCTTCCAATATAGAAGGTAAGGGGTGGCTATTATGGAGCACATGTGGTGCTGCAGCCTCGGAGGTAATGTTGATGCTGAGGGCACCTATAGGGGTTGCTGAGAGTACGAATGTTGGATGAGTGTGGGCCTCCAGGTCCTCACAATACAGCTTCAGCTGGTTAATGTGGTATTTCCATTTATTGCCATCAACATTTAACACGTAATTGTCGGGGGTTACACGGTGTACCATAATGCACGGTCCTTTCCAGCATAGCATTAACTTGTGACTATCTGTTAGAAGAAGTAACAGAGCTTGATCTCTGGGTGTCAGGGCCCAACGCCTGGCACGCTTGTCAAAGAGGAGCTTGGCAGTCTGCTGGCGACCCTAAATAGCTAATTGTGCACTTTTCCAGGCCTTCTTGAGATGGAACAAAAACTTCAGAATATACTCATGGACGTCCCTATCATCATCCTTGATGGTAGGCGAGTCCCAACATTCTGCCAAGAATTCCACTGGGCCTCTGACCTTATGACCATAAATCAGCACGAAAGACAAATATCCAGTAGTGTCGTGAGGTGTGTCTCTGAAGGAGAAAAGTGCAAAGGTGAAGTATTTGTCCCACTGCTTTGTTATATCTATCACTAGCTTGCAAAAACATCGCTTCTATGTCCCATTATAGCATTCACATGCTTCATTTGATTGGGCATGATAGACACTCGTACAAATGTGCTTCATTTCTAAAAGGTTATAGAAAGCCTCAAAGTGCCTACTTGCAATCTGACTTCTATTGTCAGAAGTGACCTGCTCAAGGAAGCCGACCCTGGAGCAGATTTCAAATAGGGCCTGAGCGACTGCTTCGGTCATGATAGAAGATAGTGGCACTGCATCTGGGTACCTTGTTGCCAGGTCGACGTATGCCAGAAGGAACTGTTTCCCTGTGGATGAAGCAGAATTAATAGGACCCAAAATGTCAATAGCGACCTTGGAAAATATCCCTGTTGAGAGCTTAGTTATGCCTTTGGGGACTTTTGGTACCGATGGCATAGAGGTGAATTGACAGACAGGGCATGAGCTCACGTATCTGTCTACTTCGGTGTATATGCTTGGCCATGCAAAAGCCTTTTAAAAGACGTGCCGAGTTTTTGCTTTGCCTCTGTGTCCATTCAGAGGTAAATGGTGGGCCATATATATAGCCTGGCAGCACAACGAAGCAGGCACCATCAACTGTTTAAAAGTGTGGCCATCTTTAGTCTCATGCCTACGAAGGACTCCATCTTCAAGGGCATAAGTGATCTGGCCTCCTCCTCTCACCGTAAAGGGTCTTCCCTCGTTGGCCTGTTGCATCCAGCGTTTAAGGCTAGGGCAGTCCTACTGCGGTTTGGCCAAGTCTGAATGGGACTTTAGTGGCTCTAGACGTGCATCATCTGGTAAAGGAGGGGGAAACTCTCCGCGTTCCACATTACGGGTACTAAGTGTGGCAGACTCAATGGAGTCAGTCAGAGAATCATCCAAATCCCTGGCATTGGAGCCAGCAGTTGCTGCTGAAATGGCTTGTTGTGACTTTGCCTGAGGGATGTTCAAGCGAGAAATGTCTGCATGGTAGAGGTCGGCCTGGAAGATAGGAGCTAGGTTCAGTACATGAATCAGCAAGACAGGGTACATAAGCCCAATTAATAACACAGCTGGGGCTTTTCCCTTGTAGTATTTGCAATCCAAGTCAATGGCACTGCAGCGTCGTATTTGAGGTGTTCCTTCAATAACCCGGACACGAACGACTTTGCTGTTGAAATCTTCATCCCTGATGAATCTCTCGGCAACAAATTTGCCACTGGCCCCTGTGTCGAGGGCTATCTCAGCATCCACACCATTTATGGTTCCTAGGCATTTTGGGATCATCTCGGGATCATCATGTTCTGTGAATTCCACATTGGCAAGTTTGTACGGTGGTTCCTCAGTGTTATCCTCAGTGGCCCTTTCTGGTCTTGTTTCTACATAATGGGCCGAGTGAGTGGCCAGACGGTTTTGCGGGCTGCTGCTGTGAGAGGGAGTGTGATGGCTCTTAGAGTTTGGCTGAAAACCTTGGGAAGGTGAAGCAGGGTAATAGCCCTTGCCTCTGAACTGCTGAAGCATAGGTCTTGCCTAGTCGGCCTTTTTGAGTGAGGTTGCACGGCTGTAATAAGGCTTATGAGTGTGAGGAGGACGATTGAAGTTCTGAGAAGGGCCCTTGTGCTTCCCTTCTCCTTTCTGGTGAGAATCATGGCCTGCTGCAGGGGATATGAAACTCTGAGGATGAGCCTTGGGATCGGCTCTTCTTGCCCTCATAAGGTCACAGACAAGTACTCCAGGCTGGTTGTGCTGGAGGTACTCATCCACAGTGGCTAAACTTTTCTCGTAGTTGATCTCATCCTTAAGCTGAATCCTTACATATGCAACAACATCCGTAGGACGGTCATTGGCAATTGGATCAAACACCAAGAACGGATACTACTTCTCAAGAGGACACTTTGCAACTCGCAACCAATCATTCAAGAGGCAAGCCTTGCATTTGCCAAAGGCTCTACAGTTCTCCTCCTTCAATGGGAGATCGGAAACATACCTAGCACGACACTCAGCCGACGAAAAGTTCTGTGAGGCAAGGAGTGCGCTTTTAAGTTTCTCGTAGTCCCTCTATTGCATGTGGTCAAGTTCATTGACCAGTGCGAGCAGACGGGGTGGGATGGAGGCGAGCAGCCAACAACTCTTCTCAGCCTCTGTGCCTTCGCTAGTGATCACAAGACTTTCGAAAGAGCGGATGTAAGTATCGAGCAGTTGCTTGCTGTCATCCTCTTTTTTCCATATTGGGGGGGGCCTCTTACGAGGCTAGTCCCCATTTCTGGGTGAAGGACCACTGTTTGGGGTTCCTGCTCAAAGCAGAGCAAGTGCAAGCTCATGTTCGCATCTTACTTGTGCCTGCATCTGGTCGTAATCGCGTTGTGCTTGCTCACTTTCTCGTTTTGCTCGTGCCTGCTCATGGTCAAGTGCTTTCGTTTCCAGCTCAGCTTGGCGTTTAGCCATCCTGTTATGAGCCCACTCAAGGAGCTTCGGTCCTGGGGAATAGCCATATTTCTCACCCATAGCAATAGTCATGTTCAGGTAACTCACCTCATCGAAAGTTTTAATGAGTTCATGTGACTGCCTAATGTTCATGTTCATTTCCTGTGACTGCCCAGTTGCCGTGGTGGTTTCCTGAACAGTCAGTAATGAAGTACTAAATCAATCAACCACAAAAAAAACAAATCTCTACAATAGTAAAAAAAAAAAAGGAAAGAACCACACAACACCAAAGAGGGAAAAAGAAATTCAACACTACAGTTCGAACTTAAACGTAACAGTGATCCTAAAACCTCACCATGAAAGTGATTCAAAATACAATCAAGTGCAACAGGAGCAGAGTATTGCAAAACAGTGCATGAAACACTGGTAATACAGGAAGGCAGTTGTACCTGCTTAACAGCAATATGCGGCAGTACCTGTGATTATGGTGCAAATGAAAGGAATGAGCAACGACGAATATTACCGACAAGCACCCAGTGCAAGAGAATACAAAAAAGCAAAGTATAGCGGTCATGCCTGCATATGAGCGCGTATGT
Organism: Halocaridina rubra; assembly: GCA_037179515.1. Lineage (NCBI taxonomy): Eukaryota > Metazoa > Arthropoda > Malacostraca > Decapoda > Atyidae > Halocaridina > Halocaridina rubra. The sequence continues at coordinate 23,303 of JAXCGZ010014129.1, read as the reverse complement.
GGCAGTACCCACAAATAAAAAGTCATATGTAAAATTCTTGAGTGTTGCCAAAAGGGCACAGATCCTATGCAAAATACACCAAAGATAAGCTAACGGCTTACAAGTCAGCCATATTACACATGTGCCTACAAATAATGAGAAAGTTTATTTTTGAGTGACAACTCAGACACATGAGGGGCTTAGCCTAGTTTCAACAATGACACCAGAGTTTTTCTTCCCAGTCTATGAGCAGTCAATGCTTGAATATAAAACTCAATTATCAGCAAAATACTTAATATGCTTACCCCCAACTCCTAAATCCCAAAGAAATATAAACAATTCTTAACAAATATCACCCTTTAAAGGATATATAAAACATTGATGTTTTAAAACTCAATCTTATCACGCAAATAAATGAAATTTCAAATAACACGTGTTCTCGTAATGCAAAATTCTTAATTCTGTTACCATGTAATCTTATGCAGATTTCCTGAAACTTTGTTTACACACATGGTAAACAAGAAAATTATTAGTTACCGTAAATAATTTTGAAATAAAAAAAATATATATGATCTGCAACATCTCTAACAATGAAATTTTTGTGTGCCGCCTAAGATTCATTCATTTCAATAATCCGAGCCAATGCTAATTGGGTTTCATGTGCAATGTTATAAAGCAAACTAAAATAAATTTATCAAAATCAGTCTGTCTGTTCAGGTCCCTGTTTGGGTGCCAATTTTTGTGGAGTGGGGAGGTTGTTAAGTTTCTGTTTTACTAAGGGGACTCAAAGTATTGAACTCGGCTACGAGCTCACAAACAAACAGGACATTTATTAATTTTGCAAATTACCCGTTCAACCACTACTCGGTTAAATGAAAGTCAGAATTCAACTTTCTTTTAATTTTAGAAATGCAATGACACCTTAAAACAAATAGAATAAATTTTTAGAGAGCTGGAATAAATTAAAAAAATAAATTTATTAAATGCTGCCTCAAATCCCGGAGGTGGTGAGCACGATTTCGATTTCCTGCAATACAGATGGATGCCAAGACTTTGGCCTCAACTCAACGATCACCTCTGTCACACAGGCAGAGTAAAATAGAGGACACTGTTCGGTTAAATGAAACTCAGAATTCAACTTTTTTTTTAATTTTGAAAATGCAATGACACCTTAAAAAATATTGAATAAACTTTTGAGAGCTGGAATAAATTTAGAATATAAATTTATTAAATGGTCCCTCAAATCCCGGAGGTGGTGAGCACGATCTTGATTCCCGGCACCACAGATGGATGCCAAGATTTTGGCCTAAACTCAACGATCACCTCTGTCACACAGGCAGAGTTGAATAGAGGTCACTGCAATTGCAGAAACAGTAATGACACACCGTTAATAATATGAAAACCGAAAGAATGAGCACACAAATCATGAGATTCCAATATTATTCTACTGGATGAAAATATATTGGTTAGTCACAGCTAGCAAGATTTATTTATGCTACCTTAAGAGCATACAAAACCATTAGTTATTTGCCGTCATGAGAGGAAAACTATTTATTCACAATAAATGAAGAATAAGGAAGACAAATAAAGTATGTATTCCTTAAATTGTGGGCAAGCCCAAAAGTTGCAATGCTTATTAATTATTTGCAATTTATATAGTAAAACACTCTATTTATGATAAAGGAAGAATCTATGAGATAGATACAATATTCATTCAATTTTGGTTAGCAAGAAATATTTGCAATGCAAAAGGGGCAAAACCACCTTTTGAAGTATTTGCAATTCATAACTCAAAATACTTAGCAAGATATAAACTGTATGTATTCATTAAATTGTGGTCAACAAGCAACATTAGCAAAGCCAACAGGGTAAATTGCTTTTTATTTATATGCAGTTTATAGCATAAAACACTTTGCTAAATGATTAATTACTTGCTATTTATAGAGTAAATAACTCCATTCACGAGTTTTGACGTAATACACTTTATTTACGATGATAGAAAGAGGTGAAATTAAATTAGAATTCATTAGGAAAAAGGGTTAGATTTTACCGTGGTCATACCCAATCCTCTGAGGATGAGATTTATGTTTGGGACATTCAGTGAAAGAAATTTCTTATCAATGCATATTGGCAGTAATTCCCAGGTCAAGGAATTAAGTTTGGAAAATGAGATTCCAGTTAGGTAGTCTACAAAAGTTAGTTTTGTATGGGAATGGATCCTAAGAAAATTTTCATAGGATTTGACCAGTAAACTATTTGGCCAGTAACGAATTTAACCAATTTCTCGAATTCCCAATTTGCTTGACCAAACAGCTTTACCATATACAATCCCTCACCTTGTTTGTGCCAGATGAATTCCTATGACGACACCATGTAAATAAGGTTTGAAGTAAGCTTGACTGCTGAGGTGAGATTTTGCCTCTGGGATGTTTGGCCGCCAAATGAGGACGATTCAATGTCCCCCCCTTGTGACGTCATCTGTAGGATATATTTCCTGAGAAGAAACTTGTTCATATAATATTCAAAGGCTATAGTAGTGGTGGTCCCTGGCAGGCAATTATGGCAGAAATGCAAGGGAGAGACAGTATTTTAGGTGCATCAATTGGGAAAAAAAAATATTATGGGAAAAATAGGTTGCTGACAAATAATCTTTAGAACGTTAATTGCAATGCAGGAGACGGAATTTTAACTATTCAAATAATAAAGAAGCTACTGCAAAGTATCTAGACATGCTAATGACATATCAGCAGGGTCAAATTTATAACAAAATTATCAGCAAGAGCAATTTTTATAATATAAAAATTATCAGCAAGAGCTCTTTTATCGTAAGAAAATTGTGAAAAAAAAGTATCTAACAGCCTCGCTAGGATTATGGCCTCATTCATTAAGAAAATGAATGATCAGAAAACAAAATTAGGGGAGAGACTTTTATATTGGGATCATGCTTTCTACACATACAAGAATATTAAATAAGATATATTTAAAATTAGCTACAAGCTGAAATATAAATTGCAAATAATCATATTCTGCAAAAGGCAAGGAGTGAGAATAATTTTAGTAAGAAAAACAAAAGTTAATAGTTACTAAGTTAACTAATAAGGCATCTACTACAGCCTCTGGTGACTTTGAGCGAAACACTCTGTCACACAAGCGTGCCCAGCATAGAGGCCTGATACCTGGAGATTGATTTCTGTTACTTCTTCCAACAAATACTCGCAAGTTAATGCTACACCGGAAAGGTCCATATGCTGTGGTACACTGTGTGAACCCAACCATAACGTGTTTATTGTTGATGGCCTTACCCAAATATCCCACATTAACCAGCTGAAGTAGTATTGCTGGGACTCAGAGGCTCACAGGTGCCCCTAGCAGGACAATTACCTCTGGGGCTGCAGCAACACAGGTGTTCCATTATAACCACCCTTTACTTCCTATATTGGAGTACTACTCTCTTGAGGTGGAGACGGACTTACGGGAGTGGAGGTTTTTGGAGAAGCCCCTCTGGCCACAGCAACCACCCTCGCAATGGAAACCATAACCTTAACTTTTGATGGTGGGTAGGATCCCGCCATTCCCACATATCGAAAGGGAAGTGTGAGTAATTGCATTATTAACTCCATACTGCAACTGAGTCAGCGGGAACAGCTGATCAAGATATTAGAGGACTACGAGATCATCTTCAATGACCTACCAGGTGCTACCGGTACCCTTGAGCATTATGTTAAATTAACTGACCCAGAGCCATTGCAGCATTCCTATGACTTTCCCCACCAGCTGTCCATACAGCTAAAGGAAGATATTGACACTTGAGTCCATCTCGTAATAGTTGAAAAGATTATTTCACCTTGATGTTCGCCATTACTAGCAGTACGTAAGCGAGATGGCAGTCACAGGTTCATCCTCGACTGTCGTAAGCTTAACTCATGTGCCATATTTGGTGGATAGCCCATTGCCGACGGCGAGCATATTTTCTCGTCACTCTCCCTAGCCCGCTACCTGTCCAAATTGGATCTGGGTAGTGGATTTTGACAACTCCAGCTGAGCGAGACTACCAAGCCTCTAACAGCCTTTTCCACAAGATATGGTCTGTACCAGTTCAGGGTCATGCCTTTTGGTATGGTGAATTCCCCTGGCTGCTTCAACCAGCTCATGAGGACAGTATTGCAGGACCTCAACAATGTTTCATGATTTATAGACGACATCCTGGTGCATTCTCAGGATTGGTCATTGCACCTCACGACTTTTAACCGAGTTCTCACCCATCTGAGACAACATGGATATCATTTAAAGCCTTCCAAGTGCGAGATTGGTTTCACACAGTTGCAGTATCTTGGCCACATTGTGTAAGAAGGAGTTACTGCCCCTTTACAGGGCAAGGTGCAACCTATTAAGGATATAGAGAAACCTCTTATTGTCACTCAACTGAGATCTTTCTTGGGTAGTGTCGGCTACTAACAATGGTTCATTCCACACTTTAACACTATCGCTGCCCCTTTGCAGCAAATGGCCTCCTCAAAGCAGGGTAAGACCTCCCCTGTCCAATGGACAGACGAGGCGGAGAGAGCATTTCTCAAGCTTCGAGAAGCATTGGCCGGTGAACCAGTATTACAGCTGGTAAACTGACTGCTTAGATGAAGGTCTGGGTGCTGTGCTCTTGCAAGCCCGGTCAGACAACCCAGCAGAAGTAGCTCCAGTGCGATATGCAAGTCACAAGCTTCGCCCTGCAGAGCGGAGTTACTCCACCATGGAGATACAAGCTCTGGCCGCATACTGAACCATAAAAAAATTTGAAGTCCATCTGTATGGCCGACATTTTACACTGAGAACAGACCAACGTCCTCTCTTATATTAACAAATTGAATCCTCAACTGAAACGGTGGGCACTTTATCTGAATGTTTTCAAATTCACTACCCAACATGTTGATGGAAAGGACAATGACTTGCTGACCTACTAAGTCGACGGTTGTTACCCTCAAGTGAGGAAGCTGGTGCTGTTAGCCTCACTTTAACTAGTCTGTAATGATTACTTCTCTGATGTGTTGTTTATTTTTATGTTTATCTTTATATCTTTAATACTGTGCTTGTTTATGTTTAGCTTACATGCGTATTCCAGTTTGGTCATGCACATGTAAAATGGGTTTTACTTAGTTTTCCTTAGCATAGCGTGTTTATTCACCTTTGTGAAATGGATCTATGTGTATTAACGTTATTCCATATGGAAGACAAAGAAGAAGAAGAATAGTTCTTTGACTGTAGTTTTATATTTCCCTTTTGTGGGACCCTGAAAGCCAGAACATAGTGGAAAACTTTAGCTTAATGTTGAATAGCTAAAGGTGTTTTAAATCCAGTCGCCACTGTTAAGGACGACGAAGTTAAAAATTTTCCTTTTACGTATACTGTATTTTTTTTATATAATTTTTTTTGCCTTATTACATGTGAAGAATTCTTCAACTTAAATATTGATATTGTCTCTATTTAAGTGCGATTTTAATTTTCTTGAAATTTGAATTTGATCACATCCCTTTTATGTTTTGCATGTCACTTAACTTTTTTTTTTCTTAATAAGAATTTGTTCACTTTATTGACAGTATGGTATGTTCCAGTGGAAGATCCCATTTTTTTTGTTCATTTGTTCTATTCCCTTAAAAGGATCTCTTAGCCCTCATAACACTGAAGTGGCCATACTTTCCTTTGTTGTTTTTTCCCCTTCTGTAGTAGAATGTTGTCAATTCAATATTCTCTAGAAAGGGCTTTTGTGACAGGGTGTGTTGCTCCAAGTCACCAGATGTCTTCATAGATGCCTTACTAGCTAATTTATTAACTTTTAACTGTCTTTTCTTTTCTTACTAAAAAATCTCACTACTTGCATTTTGCAGATTATGATTATTTACAATTTATATTTCAGTATGTAGCTAATTCTATATGTATCTTGTTTAATATTCTTGTATATGTAGAAAGCATGATCCCAATATAATAATCTCCCTCCTGTTTCTCTGTTCTCTGCTTCTCTCTCTGTTAGATACATTGTTTATGCAATTTTCTTATAAAATTGCTCTTGCCGATAAATTTTGTTATATTATAAAACTTGCACTTGGTGATAATTTTATTATAAATTTCACCTTGCTAATATGCCATTAGCCTGTTTAGATACATTTCAGTAGCTTCTTTATTTTTTGGATATTTAAAATTCCTTCTCCTGCAATGCAAAGAGCGCTCTGCAGATATCCATCGGTGACCTATTTTGCCCATATATATTTCTCGTTTCTTTTGTTTGTTTCCGCTGGCTGCACCTAAATTACTCTCTCCATGCATCTCTACCTTAATTGCCTGCCAGGGACCACCACTGTAGTATGAAAACCATTGGGAAACAAGTTCCTGATCTGAATAAACCCTACAGGCTGGCCGAATGATGACATCACCAAGAGGGATGCTTGATCTTTCTCAATTGCCAACAAAACATCCCAGAGGCAAGATCTTGCCTCAGCAGTCATGCTTACTACAAACTTTTTTTATGTGGTGTCTTCACAGGAATTCATCTGGGACAAACAAGGTGAGAGATAGTGTATGATATATCTCATTGGTCAAGCAAATTGGGGTTTCGAGAAACTGATTAAATCTGTTTATGGTCAATTCCGTTACTGGTCAAATCCTAAGAAATTTTTGTTCAATTCCCATACAAAATGCACTTTTGTAGATTTCCAAACTGGAATCTCATTTGTCAAATTTAATTCCTTGACCTGGAAATTACCGCTGATATATATTGATAAGAGATATCTTTCATTGTGTGTGCTGAGGTAATATTTCACCCTCAGAAGATAGCTCATTACTACGTAAAAATCTATCCCTTCTCCTAACAAATTGTAGTTTCCTTTCATCCCTTTCTATCATCATAAATAAAGTGTTTTGTTCTATAAATTGCAAATAATTCATAGGGTGGTTTTGCCCTTTTGGTACTGCAAACATTCCTTGTTAACCAAAAGTTAATGAATACATATTTATATCATAGACTATTCCTTTATTGTAAATATAGTGTTTTACGATTGAAATTACAAATAATTAATAAGTGGTTTTGCCCTTTTGGCACTGCAAAAACTTCCTGTTAACCACAATTTAACGAATGTATAGTGCTTCGTCTTGCTGATTCTTCATTTATTGTGAATAAATTGCTTTACGCTAATTCCTGCAAATAATCAATGATTATGTATGCTTCTATGAAGGCGTAAGGATTCTGGTTAGCTGTGACTAACCAATATTTTTTCATTCCATAGAATCATATTGGAAACTCATTATTGTGTGCTCATGTCCTCAGTTTTCCCATTATTAACGGTGTTTCATTTCAGTTTTTGCATTTGCAGTGTCCTCTATTCTACTCTGCTTGTGCGACAGACATGACCTTTGAGTTGAAGCCAAAGTATTGGCATCAGTTTTTGGGGCTGGGAAATAAAATCATGCTCACCACCTATGAGATTTGAAGCTGAATTCCATAAATTAAATTTTTAAAAATTTGTTAAAGTTTTCCAAAATTAATTCAGTTGCTTTTAATGTGTCTTTGCAGGCACCACCGACCTGCTTAAAGGTGTGACTGTCTTTAGTCACATGCCTGTGAAGGACTCCATCTTCAAAGGCGTAGGTGATCTGACATCCTGCTCTCACCGTAAAGGTTCTTCCCTCGGTGGTCTATTGCATCCAGCGCTTGAGGCTGTGGTAGTCCTGCTGCAGTTTGGCGACATCTGGATTGGGCTTCAGTGGCTCTAGAGGTGCATCATCTGGTATAGGAGGGGGAAACTCTCTACGTTCCACATTACTGGTACTGACTGCTGCAGAGTCAGCGGGGCCAGTCAGAGAGTCGTCCAAATTCCTGGCATCAGAGCAGGTAAATGCTGCTGAAATGGCTTGTTGTGGCTTCGTCTGAGGGACGTTCCACTGTGTAATGTCCCCCTGGTAGAGGTCAGCCTGGAAGATTGGAGCTAGGTTCATTACATGACCCAGCAAGACACGATGGAAGGGCTCAATCAATGCCAAAGTTGGGGCCTTTCCCTTGTAGTACTTGCAATCCAGGTCGATGACACAATAGCGTCGTGTCTGAGATTCTCCATCAGCAACATGCAAATGGATGGCCTGGCCTGTGTAATTTTCATCCCTGGCGAATTTCTTGTCAACAAATATACCACTGGCCCCTGTGTCGAGTGCTATCTCAGCTTCCACACCATTTATGGTTCTTGGGCTCTTTTGGACCATCTGGGGATTATCACATTTGGTAAACTGAACATTTGAAACTTTGTACTGCAGGACCTTGGCATTATCGTTGGTGGCCCTTTCTGGCCTTGTTTCTACGGCATTGGCAGTGTGAGTGGCCAGACAGTTATGCTGGCTGCCAATATGAGAGTGAGTATGGTGGCTCTTAGAGTTCGGCTGAAATCCCTGGGAATGTGGAGCAGGGGAATTTACCTTGCCTCCTGAATGGATGAGACTTTTGTTTTACCCAAGAAGTCTTTCTTGACTGATGGTGCATGACTGGAATAAAGCTTAGGGGTGTGTGGAGGAGGAGCTGGACGATTAAAGTTTTAAGAGGGGCCCTTGTGCTTCCCGTTCTTGCGATCTCCTTTCTGATGAGAATTATAACCTGCTGTGGGGGAGATGGCACTCTTAGGATGAGCCTTGGGATCAGCCCTTCTTGCCCTCATAAGGTCACAGAGACGTACCCCAGGCTGGTTGTGCTTGAGGTACTCACCCACAGAGGCCAAACTTTTGATGAATTCGATCTCACCCTTAAGCTGGGTCCTTATGTAAGCAAGGACGTCAGTAAGGAGTTCATTGGCATTCGAATCAAACATCAAGAACAGATGTAACTTGCATCCAATTATCAAAGAAGCAAGCCTTGTGGCTGCCAAAGGCACTACAGTTTTCCTTCTTCAATAGAAAAGCTGAAACAAACCTAGCACGACATTCAGCTGGTGAAAAGTTTTGTGAGGCGAGGAATGTGCTTTTAACTTTCTTGTAGTCCCTCAGTTGCGTGTGGTCAAGTTAATTGACTCGGGCGATCAGATGGGGTGGCATGAAGGCTAGCAGGCAGCGAATCTTCTCAGCTGCTGTGCCATTATTAGCGACGACGAGACCCTAGAAAGAGCGAATGTAAGTATCAAGCTCGTGGTTGCATTGTGCCCACTGCTGATTGTGGTTGCATTGCAGCTGCGCCCGCTCCGGGTCACATTGCGCTTGCACAATCGTTTTCTTCTTTAGCTTGGCTCTGCATATTGTCATCTCTCCATGAACCCACTCGAGGAGCTTCTGTCCGGACATGTCGTATTGCTTACCCATAGCTACCATCTTCTTAAGGTAACTGTCCTCACTGAATGTTTCGATGGTTTCCTGAGTCTGCATGGTAGCCATGACAGGTACCAGAACAGTCAACAATGAAATGCCAAAACAAATCAACTGAACTAATCCAGGAAAAAAAAAACAATCCAAACACAAAAAAAACTACAATAGAAAAAAAAATGAAAGAACCACACAACACCAAGGAGAAAAAAATTCAACACAACAGTTCAAACTTAATTGTAACAGTGATCCCAATACCTCACCATGAAAGTGACTCATAAAACAATCAAGTGTAATGGCAGATAAAATAAAGATTCTAAAACAGTGCATGAACCACTGGTAATACAGGATGGCAGTGGTGCCTGCATATGAGAGCGTATATGGCAGTACCTGCAAGTAAAGAGTTGTAGGACAATAGTCAGGTTGCAATACTGCAATAAGTATGGTACACAAATGAGTAAAATAATACACAATTCATGTGGTTAATATTCGTGCCTGCTTAACAGCAATATGTGGCAATACCTGTGGTTATGGTGCAAATGAAAGGAATGTGCAACAAAAACTTTTAAGGATAAGCACCCTCTGCAGGAGGATGCAAACAAGTGGAGTATGGCAGTAGTGCCTGCATAAGAGCAATTTTATGGCAGTACCCACAAGTAAAATGTCCTAAGTAAAATTCCTGAGTGTTGGCAAATGGGCACAGATCCTATACAACATATATCAAAGATAAACTAATAGAAGTCAAGTTGCACATATGTCTATTAATAATGGGAAAATTAATTTTGAGTGACAACCCAAAGACACATGGAAAGCTTAGCCTAGGCTCAACCAACGATACCAAATGTTTTCTTCCCAAAATATGAGCAGTCAGTGCTTGTAAAAAAAAACAAAAAAAAACAAAAAACTCAATTAAAAGCAATGGCCTTAATGTGTTTACTCCCGATTTCTAAGTCACAGAGAAATATAAACAATTCCTAACAAATATCACCCTTTAACAGGTATATAAAATATTAATACTTTACAACTTAATCTTATCACAAAATTATATGTGAAATCTTAAGTAACACATGTTCTAGTCATTCAAAATTTCTTAAGTCTGGTTACCGCATTATCTTATGCAAATTTCCTGAAATTTGTTTACACGTAATCTCATGGAAATTTCCTGAAACTTTGTTTACCACTCAATCTCATGCAAATTTCCTGAAATTTTGCTTACCACACAGTAAACGAGGAAAAGACTAAGTGACCTGATAAGGAAAATATTATTTACTGTAGATTGAGAAACTGATAAAAAAAAAACCCACAAATTTTTCAGATTTGCAACACTATCGTCTCTATCGATCGAAATTTTTGTGATTATGAGACCAATAAAAAAAAACAGAAGTTTACCTGATTAGCATCTCTATCATCTCTAGCGATCAAAATTTTGTGCGCAGCCAAAGATTCATTCATTCCAATAATCCAAGCCAATGGCAATCGGGGTTTATGTACTTATTAAAAGGTCCCCCCCAAAAAAAAATTACATCATAATCAGTCTGTCAGTCTGATGTTCCTCTTCAGGCGCCAATTAATGTATGTTGGGGAGATTTGTTCTACTAAAGGGACTTAGTTTCTGAACTCGGTTAGGAGTGCACAGACATCCAAGAGACTAAAATTTTTAATTACACAACTCCCCGAATACCATTCTTCGGATAATGAAACTCAGAATTCAACTTTATTTTAATTTCGGAAAGCATAAAAAACAGATTTAATTTTATGGCATGCAGCCTCTAATACTGCAGTGGTGGTGGGCACTTTTTCGATTCCTGGCACCACATACGGATGCCAAAACTTGGGCCTCAACTTGAATGAGATCACCTATGTCACACAGGCAAAGTAGAATGGAGGACACTGCAACTGCAGAAATAGAAATGACACACTGTTAACAATGGGAAAGACTGAAGGCATGAGCACACAAATAATGGGTTTCATATATAAATCTACGGGATAAAAATATAATCATTTGATCACTGTTAACAAGAAATGTTTATGCTACAAAAGGCATGAACAAATTATTATTTGTTTGCAAGCATTGGCGTAAAGCACTTTAATTACGAGCATTGGCGTAAAACACTTTAATTACGATGATAGAAAAGATGAAATGAAATTAGAATTTGTTAGGAGAAGAGATAGATTTTCCACTTAGCAATGAGCAATCTTCTGGGGGCGAAATCTTTACCCGGACAATGAAAATGAATGAAGTTTCTTGTCAATGTATATCTGCGGTTATTTCTATGTCAAGGAATTAATTTTCGCAAATGAGATAACAGTTAGGTTCGTTTTTATGGAAGTGGGACTGAACAAAAATACATAGAGATTTTTACCATTAGTAATATGAACTGCAAAGTTTCTCGAATTTCCAGTTTACTTGGCCAATGAGCTTTACTATTCACTGTCTATCACCTTGTTTATGCCAAATGAATTCTTGCGAAGACACTCCTGAAGATTTTCAGCCATGTGGTGAAGGCTTGGAGTAAACTGGACTGGGCAAAAACTACATGCTGGCACGGCTCCTGTTCTCCATATGAGAGCGATCCAGCATCAGTCCGGGAGAACTTTGACTTGAGCGAATCTGTAAGCTTGACAGAGAGCACTATCTATTCTCTTTTTGTTCCTGAGGGTTTACTATAGTGGTGGTCCCTAGCAGACAAGTATGGCAGAGATGCAAGGGAGAGACAGTATTTTAAGTGCAAGAAGAGGGAGCAATCGTAAGAAAAGAGATAGTATATTTTGGGAAAATGGGTTACTGGTATCCACTTCCGTGAGCGTAGTTCTATATCGTTTTAAGGAAAAGGGAATATTTAATATTCAAATATTAAAGAAAGCTACTGAAAAGTATCTAGACAGGCTATTGTCATATCAGCAAGAGGAAATTTATAAAACTTATCAGCAAGAGCAATTTTAAAATAAGAAAATGTTGGGAAAATGTACATGAGAAAAAAAGCAGAGAAAACGGGAGAAAAAAGCATTGGGAAAATGCGTATATTAAATATCTTCCAAGTACAAGAATATTAAGCTATATAGATATTTTTGAATGAATTAGGGTATACAAATATATAATACTGGAAGTAATATGAATTGCAAAGTATCATAATTTTACAAAACACAAGAAGTGAGGTTTCTCAGTAAGAGAAAAGAATCAAAACAAGGTTACAAAGTTCGATAAATTACTAATAGGGCATCTATAATGAATCTGTTCAATTTGAGCAGAACGCTTTGTCTCAATGGCTGACCTGTAGCGTGTACGTCTAGAACTCTCCAAGGAAGTGAACTGCATTACCCGGTAGTGGAAAAAGAGGTTACAGCCATTAATGAAGTTGTGTGCAAATGGAGCCATTTCTTAGCTAGACAGCATTTTACACTGGTTACTGATCAGTGCTATGTAGCTTCTAGGCTAGACAGCAGGATGCGGACTAAAACAAAGAATAGCAAAATACAATAGTGGAGGTTGGAACTAGCATTGTTTAATAACACTATACAGTATCATCCTGCTAAACAAAATGTGGCCCCTGATTGCTTACCAGAACATATTGTTTTTATGTATACCTCTATGTCTAATCTCCATGACATTTATGAAGGTCTTTGCCATGTTGGAGTGGCTCGACATTTACATTTTGTGCAATCTAAAAGCCTTCCTTTCTCAATGGAGGATGTAAAGAAGGCATGCGTTTTGTGTAAACTCTGTTCACAACTAAAACTTCAATTCCATCGTCCAGCAAAAGGGGCACTCATTAAAGCTACTCAACCGATGCAATGCCTCAGTTTTGATTTTATGGAAACTTTGCCATCTACAACTAGTAATAAATACATGCTTACAATTGTTGACGAATACTCGTGTTTTAGCTTTGTATTTCCATGTCCACATATACATACAAGAACTGGGATCGAATGTCTTGAATCAGTCTTTAGCCTGTGTGAAATGCCCAGTTTCATTCATTCATATCAAGGCACATCTTTCATGTCCCAAGAACTAAAGATGTACCTTACTCAGAATAAGGTTGCAATAAGTAGGACGATACTTTTCATTCAATTGGCAATGGCCAGGTAGAACGATATAATGGTATTATCTAGGAAGCCATTTGCTTAACACTTGAAACTCAAGGTTTGGGAAAACAATACTGGGAGATGGTGCTTCCTGATGTATTGTATTCAGTAAGGTCACCCTTGTGTACTGCAATTAATGAGATCACACATGAACGTTTCTTTGGATTCCAACAATGATCCAGTCTTGGAAGTTCATTACCATCATGACATTTGACCCCAGGACCCGTAATACTACGATGACATCTTGGGACTAGCAAGCAGGTTGAACTTCTTGATGTGAACCCAATGTATGCTGACATTAGGTATCCTGATGGGCGTGAATGAACATTATATATCTATGACTTGGCCAGGAGTTCGGAATGTCCTCTGATTCACGTGCATCCAGAGGAGATTGTGGAAGTGCAGGATGTGACAAGATCTCAAGAATCACCTAAAATTCAAAGAACTGCATCTTCCTATGATAACCTTGACTTGTGTCCTACTGTACACACCGAGTTTAGAAGGTCAGCACGTCTGTCAAGGGCCGACCAACCATTATGGATGGGATTAAGATTTAGTCTGGATACCTTCATTTTGAAGAGTTTCTATATTTCACTTTAACAATATTGAAATACTGCTTAGTTGCTTTATCGTTGCTTACATTTTCCTCGGAGGGAAGAATGTAATATACTTGCTCTACTATAATGAATGCTTGTGGTAGCATTGTGAACAGTCGTGTAAAGGTTTGTATTAATAATGAGCGTATATCATGGCTTCCAGTTTATTGTTGCAAGATGTGTGTCGGTCGGCTCAATCAATATAAACATTAGAAACCAAATAGGTAGAAGTACAATGAAAACAAAAGAGGTGCGATAAAGGGAATAACCTTATTATCAATAAAGGATTAGATCACTTATATCATAACATTCCTTTCCCCTAGAATTTGCAATACATCACATATAAAAAATAAGTCATCAACTTCTTAAAACAAGGCACACATGAAAATTCTATATAAGGAGTTCAAAACACTATTTACAAATTAAGACGATCAGGGGGCTTGATATTTCTCTGAGACCTTCTCACTACTGGAGTCTGTATAGGTAACTCATCACATGCACTATTACTTACATCTCTTGAAGGTACATTAATAACTAAAAACTCTTGACTTTGTTCTTCAACAGGTATTTGCAAATATGCATTCTTCAAATCAATCTTAGAAAAAATTTTGCCTTTGCCAACACTGCACAAAAGTTCATCAATCTTAGGCAAGGGGTATTTATCACATTGTATTTGCTTATTCAAATGCTTAAAATCTGCACATATGCGAATTTCTTTCTTATTCTCTTTTAACACAGGTACAATAGGCGCAGCCCATTCACTATGAGATACAGATTCTATAATATTTTCACTTACAAGTTTATCAATGGCCTCTTCAACCATCTCTTTATGGTAAAATGGAACAGTACGTGCTTTTACAAACTTTGGAATAGCATCACTCTTTATATGAATTTTAGCTACAATGCTAGAAATAGGTTTGCTTACATTAACATTATAATCTTCAAACACTTGTTCAACACTTACATTATGAACATTGTTAACCTTGGTACTTCCATCTAATCCTGCTAAATAAATACCAACTTGTTTCATTAGATTTTTACCACATAAATTTGTATTCTTTGAACCAACAACATAAAAGACTTGTGATACATTATATCCATTATACACAACAGGAGCAACCACTTTTCCCAAAACCTTTATTTTAAAATCATCATAAGCCTGTAAGGGTTTCTTACATTGTTCAACTTTCAAATTCAACTTCTCAACCCAATCTTTATTCAAAGTTGAAACAGTAGCACCACTATCAACCTCAAAAGGAACTTGGATCTTATTAACAGAAAAATAAAATTGTTCAGCATGAACAGCATAGATTTTATCTCTGACAGTTAACACTTTATCATCCTCATCATCATTATCACTTAATGATACATCTTGATCATTCACAATCTTTACAGTTTTCCTACTATTAAACTTAGGTTTACTCCTAAAATCTTTCTTGCTTGGTCTATTTGAACCTTTAGCTGTACTATAACCACTCTCTCTTTTGGCTTCTTTACAAACCTTCTGTAAATGACCCTTTTTATGACAATTATAACATGATAAATGCTTAAATCTACAATAAAAGCTGTCATGAGAGGAACCACAATGTTGACAAGATAAACCTACATATTTTCTTCTTACAACCTGAACCTGTGACTGAACCTCATCTTTCTCACTTACAAATGCTTTTTCCATGTTCAAAATTCTCTCCAAAATAGCCTGAGAGGTCATTGCTTGGAGATCTATGTTGAGAGCCACTATATTTGAAAAATAAACTTCAGCATCTACAGCCATAAATAACTGATCTCTTACTCTACCATCAAATTGGTTGCCAAAATTACAATGCTTTGCTAGAGCCTTTAAATCAGCATACAATTCTTTTACACTCTCATCCTTCCTTTTTTTTCTTTGCTGGAAGGCTAGCAAACTTCTGTGATAAGAAGGCGTAACAATAAAATGACCTTTCAATAACTGAACCAAGTCTGCATAAGACTTTGTGTGGGGCAAATCAGGAGCACAAAGATTGCCTAAAACACTAAAAACATCAGTACCCAATGACACAAGCAGGAGATTTTTTTTCTCGTCAGCCTCAGTGACATTTAAATGACTAAAATGTGCCTCTAATAGGCTTAGCCATAATTCCAAGGAAATTTTCGATGGATTAAAACAATCAATTCTAATCTGATTCAACGACGACGACATTGCGGACCTATTCTGTAATATTACCAGTATCCACAAACACTTAGGCTAATGTAGCACCCAAACAACCGACAATTCGATATGCTAGGGTAGCAAAAACGTATGCTAGGCTTGAAGAAACATGCGCCCAAAACTGCAGCAACATCATACAGGGCACCTAGGCTTAAATCCAACACTAGCCTAGTCGAGGTGAATCACGCAGCATCAATCCAGGATCCAATTAGGCATAACCATGGTAGCCTAATCCTGGCGTCGGCAAACAAAACATTTGGCACCTACCAGAAATCTTGCAAGGCGAATCTATTTAAGCCAGTAATATAACCAAACTCAAGAGGTTTCCCATATCCATGAAGGGTTTACTCGTCGCCAAATGTAAAGGTTTGTATTAATAATGAGCGTATATCATGGCTTCCAGTTTATTGTTGCAAGATGTGTGTCGGTCGGCTCAATCAATATAAACATTAGAAACCAAATAGGTAGAAGTACAATGAAAACAAAAGAGGTGCGATAAAGGGAATAACCTTATTATCAATAAAGGATTAGATCACTTATATCATAACAAGTCGCATATTGTATTTGTTTTTTTATGTATTGTCTTCAAAGGCTGGCAGTCCTATGATGTAATGGAACGTGAATCGCCTAATTTTTGGATGTATTAAACATACGTAATTTTTGTAATATGTTATATTCCCGTTTCAAGTTATATGCCTGTTTTAATTTTGTTTATTGTTTATTAGTTACTGTTGAGTATATAACAGGATTCTTTTCTTTAAACTATTATGTTTTGTTTTATTGCAGGTGTATTAGTTTGGTACTGTGTTGAATAAAGCTTAGGAACCTTACCAAGTAATTCAGTCGCATTACAGGTCACTTTTTCCAAGTGGTAGTTCATACTTGAATACTAGATCAAGCAGCGATGGCTCATTCTCACCCCTGACCCTCGTTGGTTCCAGTATATTTTAGTGTGGGAAATTCCCTTGTACACAATTTATATATCTTGTCTCGACTGAGTCCTCTCCACTGTGCAGGTCAAGGGTTATCCAATCTATCTCCTTATGATAACAATCTCACATAATCAAAATCCTACATTTTCTCTCCCATGCAATATCAACATCTGAGTTCATGACTTCGATAGTACCTATATGACTTTCCTCATAAAATTCTTGCCAATGTTTGTTCCTTGTTGGGTTATATACAACAGTTATTATAATGCTCTCTGATCCGGTATTTATGTGAGCAACAAAAAATTCCTTGAACTCACTTTCTACAGAAAAGTTTATTTCTTCAACCAGAAATCTTTCACTTATGAGCAATGCTATCTCTCCATCAGTCCTATCGCATCTTCCTTCTGAAACCCTTAGGAAAAACTGTGACACTGTTTATATCCTCACTTAATTTAGTCTCTGTAACCACTACTATATCTGCCTTACTTTTGTGAATCCTACCCTTTAATTCTACTACCTTACCAGCTTCTCCGTCAGCATTTGTGTACAATAACATTTATGAGGCTGCATGAAATGATTTTCTAGTATTATCTTCTTTATGTCCTCTGTGGTGATCTGTCTATCACACACAATTTCACTAGTTATACCTTGTGTGTGTTTTTTTATAATACCATAAGTAGTACTGCGTCAGCCTACATGTATATATTCGTTTGAGAGACTATATTATAAATATAATTTATTTTGTCATTAATTCATCATTTTCTCATGAATAAATGGGATTTGTTTGTAAAGTTAATCTAAATCTTAGGAAATCCTTACTTATGTAAAATATGATAAAAATATATCCTTTTATTTTAGAATGTGATGCTCGTCTGATTTGTTTACAGAACGGACGAGGACTCTCTCTCTCTGAAGACGGCACCAGGTGAGGACCTATTGTAAGAGACTCGTAAAATTCGTGTAAATTACGAGCCTTCCATTTCGCCCCTTGGACTAGTGCCATCGAATTTGTCAAGCAGTGACTGTGTTTCAATATTGTATAAAGTTCTTGGATTTTGAACAATCATTATTTCGAAATTAAGTGTTGTTTGTTTTGATGTGTCCAGCAGTCGTGCCTGGAGCTATAACTCTTTGTCATTTTTGTAAAATTCACCTTATTGCCGCCTAAACTAGAGTAAAATTTATCCTTTTCTTTTAAGCTGAAATATTGCTCTCCATTATAATGTTAATTTTTTTCAATATATTTTTACATTTTATTGATGAGTCTTGCATTTAGGCCTGGATTTATGCAGAGTTCCATTTAATATTATTTAGTGTATGTGTGTCATTAACCAGTGGGAGTTCTCCACTACTATTAAGCAAACATAACTCATGCCCTTCCCCTTTAGTACCATACAGTTTGTCTGTTACATTTAATTATAAGCCAGTAAGTTTTGGCCCAACTTTATTTGAAGTTGGTTGAGTAAATATTATTGTGTACGGTAGCCTGCAAAAACTGAGAGTAGACTATTCATTGACCAGGTGAAAGCAGGCATTCTGGGAATAGTCATCACATCCTCTATGTTTGGAAGAACTCTGAAAGAAAATTTTTTCTTCTCTTCTTCATTCCTTCCCTCACTTAACCTTCTATTTTCTTGCAATAAGTTTCTGATCCTTCTCATCTCTTCTTATGTTCTGTATGAATACTGTTTCGAATTCTAGAAGATGTTAGACTTTTTTCTCATCAAAATTTACTTTCATTGGTGTTCCCTTTCTCTCCCTAGAATATTTACCAATTTGGTGAATCTTACAATATTCTCAGGACCACATATTACCCCAAGCTTCCTTCTCAGGTCTAAAACCCTAGTTTCATTTTGTTCAAGTCTCCCCTGCCATGTTGACTCCTGGGATTCACTTATGCCTGAGATTACCTCTGTCTTCTCTTTATCAAGTGCCTGTTTGATCAGTGGATTAGACTTTTTCCATGACAACATCTTTCATTATTTCTATTGTTGTTTCTTTGCAGTCAACCATTTTTACCTTTTCCAGTGCCACCTCCCTCATTGCCTATTCTACTGACACATTTTCCTTTATTGCATTTGCAAAGGAAGTTTTCATAGCCTCATGTTCCGTATTCAGCTCCTGAAACTCTTTTCTAATCTGTTTGATGTTTTCCTTTATCTGGACTTTTCATGCAACAATCTCGTGTCTCTCAGAAGACAGCAGTGAACTTACATTTAATTCATTCAGATCGTCAAGCAACTTTTTGTTGTTATCTTCTAGATTAGAAATTTTTGGTTTCTAGTTCACTCTCTTCCCCTTCAACCTACTTTATTCATTTTTCTACTTTTTCCTCTCTTCCCCTTGTTCCTTAGTAGCTTGCTCCAAAGATCTTATTATCTCTCAAAGTGTTTAATTCTCTTTTATTTCTCTATCTATATTCCGAATTTTATCATCCAGGTTTATTACAAGGGTCTCAAGGTCCTTGACCTTTGCTTCATGCTCTTGGGTGCTGCTCCCCTCTACCACCTCTCCCCCAAATAAATGGACAGGGGATGATGGGAAGAGAGATGGTTTCATTTTGATGTTTTTCTTTTCGCTGAAGTTCGGAAATCTGTTTTTATTTATCTTTACACAGAATTGCTATATCATCTTGCTATGTATGTACATATTAATATAATTGCTTTGTATTTTTATATTCCTTTAGTATAAGTCATTACAAAGCATGTTAACATTTGTATAAATAGATATATTCTATGTATTAAGAATTCATAGATATTACTTGACGTTACTATGTCAAATAGTATCACTTCTAGAATCTGAATCAGGGCTGCCAAAATTGGTACGTTCGTACAAATTTGGTACGTTTTGCTTCAAATGTCTTCTTGTTGTACTTTTGGTGCGACGACAGGCCCAAGAGTGTATTTTTAGTACGTTTTAGAAAAAAAGCTACACATTCTTAAAATTGTGCTTGTAAATCAATAAAAATGTTCATGTTTGAATAAATAAAACATCTGTATAATAAAAAAGCAAACAAACATAGCATAAACTGAACATGTTTGGTTTGTGTTTTGACGCCGGCCCACGCGTTGTTTGAACAAGTTGTCTCAGTCAGTCACTGTCAGTGTACTAGTGTAGCTAAGTAAATCATCTCTGTCGATCATTTGATAACTTTCTATTACTCTTTAAATAATGCCCAAAATGAGTTCTAAGAAAGTGAATAGTGAGTATGATTCCGATGGTGAAAATAGTCCTAAGTAGAAACAAAAACTTACGTATGAACGAAAACTTCCATCAAAGTTTTTAACGGATGAAAATTATTCATCATGGCTACAAACTAGTAAGTTTAACTCTAGCAAAGGTTATTTATTGTAAAGTGTGTATATGTGAAATATCTGGCAGTTTAAGTCAAATAAAAAGACACGAGGAAACAGATAAACATAAAAGCAATATTAGATTTTGTCGTAAATCAGTTAAAGTTACTGATTTTATGAAGAGTGAACCGTCAGATCATCAAAACAAAGTAGCGTCTGCCGAACTGAAACTATGTAGCTTTATTGCCAAACATAACCTACCTATTGCTCTTTTAGACCATTTGCCTGGACTCATTTCCAACGTATGATGAGTCAAAAATTGCCAAAGACATAAAGTGTGCAAGGACTAATAGAACCAGCATTTTTTCAAAGATAATAGGTCCTGATTATTTAACAAACCTTGTAACTAAGCTTAATTCGACTAAGTTCTCCCTAATTATTGACGAAACAACGGATGTTTCTACATGCAAGCAACTTGTTCTACTCGTTCGATATTATGACATTCAGTTTCAACGAAATATGGACAAATTTCTAGCACTGTTAGAAATCGAAGACTGAACTTCTCTTGGTATTTATAATGGCATACAACAATTTTTTGAGAAGCACAAGATATCTTTCCACAACCTAATCGGATTTGCAAGTGATAACGCCAGCGTAATGATGGGAAATAAAGGTGGAGTCCAGCATATGTTAAAACAGAAAAATCCCAGTATATTTATTCAACCATGCATCTGTCATTCTTTACATTTGTGTGCGTCAAAAGCTTGCAATGAATTACCTCGGTATTTAGAGGAGTTAGCAAGAGATATTCATTCCTACCTCAGTAATAGCCCGAAACGACTTAACGAATACAAACAGTTTCAGAATTTCACAAACACCAATCCTAACAAAATATTCCTCGTTAGTTGCACAAGATGGCTTTCGTTAGAGCAAGTCGTGCATAGGATTTTAGAGCAATGGGCAGCACTAACGTTATTCTTTACATCTGCCTCGTTAGAAGATGGTTTTGCCTCTGCTACGAGAATATTAGCAAGTCTACAAGATCCCTTGACAAAGATGTATTTTGCCTTTCTCGCGTACATTTTACCATTAGTAAATAAGCTTAATTTAGAATTCCAAGCAGAGTTATTCAGAATTCACACTTTAAAAAAATCTATTAGCGATGGGATGAAAGCCATAATGAATAATTTCATTAAAAAAGAGTTAGTGAAATCGAGCGACATCAGCAAAATAAATGTTGGCAATCCCTCAAACTATCTAAGTTTAAATGATGTGTATTTTGGCGCTACTGCAGAGAGCATCCTATTGAAAAATGCCGATGAAATTTCTCCCACGAACCTGAAAGATTTTAGGGTGAAAATTCTCAACTTTTACGTAAGCCTAACCAATCAAATGATGCAGCGTTTCCTCTCATGCAGTATGTTCAATAAGTTAGAGCTGTTAGAAGCTTTAGATCCAGTCCATGTCCTCGAAGGTAAATCTAAATCAATAATACCATTGGCAGTTCAGTTTTCCAATCTTGTAAAAGAGGAAGAGTATGAACTTATTAAATCGGAGTGGAGAGAATTGTCTGTTCAAGATGTTTCTTTCAAATCAGAAAAACTCCCTGAAAAATTTTGGTATGCTGTATCTCAAGAAAAGTGTGGCGATCAGTACAGATATCCATTGCTTTCTAAGTTCATGATGGAGCTCTTGTCACTACCGCATTCTTCTGCTGCTGCTGAAAGAATTTTTTCTAATCTTAATAACATAAAAAGTAAAAACAGGAATTCTTTGCAAACTGCAACACTAAATGCATTAATGCGATCTAAATCTATGCTGGAGGACATCAATTGCACAAAATGGAACCCTCCATGAGAACTTTGCCGTAAATTGAACGGAAAACATTGGTATTGCATCAATAAGGAAGAAGGAGAAAAGGATGCAGCTTCATTTTAACTTAAAAAGTGAGTAAAACCACTAAATTTAATGTTTTATTAGAATTTTCAAATTTTGGTACGTTTTCACCAGTTTTGGTACTTTTTCATGAAGATTTTGGTACATTCAGCATAAATAATTCTGGCAGCCCTGATCTGAATTCCAGATCAAAATTAGCACGAGGGTCTGCCCCTCTCTTTTTTATCTCTTACTTTATTTAATTTTCGTTCTTTTCCCTCCAATTCCCTAATATCCTTAATCCCCTCCCCTTTTTTTTCCCCACCTATCCTTTCCCATTTAAAAAAAAAAAAGTATCACTTCTTCAGAAGCCTGCCAATTAACAATGTAGACGTTCTTTACTTCATCTTATTTATATCCTATAGAAATAGGATAGTTATTTGCTGACAAGAATGGATTATGCTATACTTATATAGGAAGCAGGGAATACTCAGGGACTGTGCTAAAGTATTTTGTCTTTCTACCCACAGCAAAGAGCAAGTGTTTATATTCTGCCACACTGAAACACAACAAAGTGCCGACGAGAATAGATTACGCTATATTTATATAGGAAGCAGAAAATACTCAGGGACAGTACTAATGTATTTGTCTCTCTGCCTAAAGCCGACTCCGCCCAGCAGATTAACTCCCCACAACAGTCTGGTTCCAGCTCCAGTAGTGAAAGGACCTGCCTAAGTATCTCTGTTCTCTTTTCCTCCCCTCTCACGAGAGCCAGAAAAAGAAGAAAAGATTGTTTTTGTTTTGTTTTGTGTTCCCGTTTTTGTTTTAGTGAAAACAAGTGACTCTGTGTGTCATATACCCCAAATATTTCTGCCTGCTCTTCTCTCTCTTTTATAAGAGTTGGGAAGAAAAAGGGAAATAGAAAGTGTTCAGGTTTCTAATTTGCTTTTATCTCTTTTGTGATAGGTAGTTGAAGCCTCTTCCTATCAGTGAAGTGAATTTCTACTCCTCCACTCCATCCCTGATATGAGGTGGA
>JAXCGZ010014128.1:0-34625 GCA_037179515.1 Halocaridina rubra | reverse complement strand
AGTGTTCCTTCCATTATCGTGAGGGTTCGGTTCCGGGACCCGGCGCGAGACAGGAAAATCGCGGAGTAGGATCAGCCTATATGTACATAGATATTTTAATTTATTTTTACGTTTACACCGTATAAACTGTATAAACCCTCCCTGTACTGTTAAAAAACCACCCTTTATAAATAACAGCATGCAAGCATAAATTTATATGACATACTCATGTACATAGGTATTTTACAATTATTTTTACGTTTACTGTATAATCCCTCCCTGCACTATTAAAAAACCACCCTTTACTTTATAAATAACAGCATGCAACGTAAATTTATATGTACGTGATAGGTAAACTTACCTTATCTGTTATGGTTAAAATTTTCCTTTGCAACTTAGGCTCACTACAAGAAGCCTTAGAAGATGAAGGATGCTTGGGAGGCATTGCAAAGGTTAAAATATGCTAGTAAAGAAATCACAAGCAAAACATATTAATAAACACAACGTGAACGGCGCACACGTGAGTTAGACAGAACGAGCCTTTGTCCAAAACGCTGTTAGCGGTATCGTATTTTACATGTTGCAATACTGTTAGTATTTATGTTTTTTACTGTTTTATTATTCTTAGGCTAAGAAATACGTTTTTTTTATCAATAAAATTATGAAACTACTGGAAATATAAATATATATATTCTAGCTCACGTAGCTGCGACCCCAATACATTGTACGCTATCGGACACTATTTCGCATGATGCAATACTGTGAGTTATACTGTACGTACGTATATCTAAATTTATGTTTTTTTTACTACTTTTTACTGTTTTATTATTCGTAGGCAGGGAAATAATTTTTTTTTTATCAATTAGATAATGAAATATGTTTTTTTTTTCAATAAAAAAATGAAAATACTGAGAATTTTTTTTTTTAATATTTTAATAATTTTGCATATCCCCCCAAAAAAAGAAAAAAAAATTGCCAAAAAAACCCATGGTACAGTGAAAACGCGAGCCAAGAAACGCGATCCAGCGAAGGATCATTGTATATATATACAGTAGTGTCCCCAATCCACGAACACCTGTTCCCATGTACAAACCAACCAGGAACAATTTTTGAACAAATTTAATTCTTCAGTATAACCAAATATATAAACAAATAAAGAAATAAAGCCATTAACTTGATAAATTCGAATACACTGTGTGTTTGCTAGCTTTGTATTCATGTGTACTGTATATTGAATAAAATCGTATTTACAGTTATGTGTTTGGTATTTTTTTTTTTATTTATATAATTCTTCAATATAACCAAAGACTATATATAAAAAAAATATATCAATAAAGTCATTAACTTGATAAATACGAATACAGCTGCGTTTGCTAGCTCTGTATTTGTGAGTACAATCACCTCACCTTTTACGAGTGTGTATAGTACGCGAAAGTGAAATAATATGTTATGAAAATAACAGTAAAAAAATACGAAATGTGCGAACTGTGCGCATGAGAAAAAGCGAGTAAATGGTTCAGTTTAGTAACTAAGCGACCTCCTCTGTAGTTTGCTCTCCCACTTCCTCCTCCTTCTCCTACCGCTTAAGTCACCTCACCGCCACCTCCTCCTTCTCATACCGCTTGTGTCATCTTTGTTTACGTTTGCAGATAGGGTTTCGTTCTCAGGGTGCGTTAATTTTTGTATGCTGTACAGTATTTATTTGTAAATCTGTATATCTTCTATACTGTGCACTTTTTGTATATTAAATAAATAACTACAGGTCTTACAGCTTTGTTATGTACTTATAAAACATGTTTTACTTATCTTATATCTTTGACATGGTGTGTTAATGTACGGTCGTGGAACGTATCTATGCCTATTTTCATTGTTTCTTATGGAAAATGACTGGTTACATTATGCGAATTTTACATTACCCGTGCCTTTTGAGAACCTATCCTTGTGTTGTTCCAAGACGTGAGTGCATTTCGAATAAATTCGCAGACGACACTAAAATAGGTAGAATTATAAATGGAAAAGAAGACATTCATGCTTTACAGGAAGATCTAAATAGATTATCTGAAAGGTCGGACATATGGCAAATGGAATTTAATGTTGAAAAATGTAAAGTAGTTAAAATGGGTACTATAAAAGACTATGCGAGTTATAAGCTAAATAACCATGAAATCATGAGTTCTCAGTGTGAAAGGGATTTGGGAGTTCTTGTGAGTAGTAATCTTAAGCCAAGAGAGCAATGCACAGCAGTCAGAAATAAAGCAAACAGAATTTTAGGATTTATCTCAAGAAGTGTTGGCAATAGGACGGAAAAAGTTATTTTGCAGCTCTATCTTGCATTAGTTAGGCCCCATTTAGATTATGCTGTGCAATTCTGGTCACCCTATTATAGGATGGAAATTGAATCCTTGGAAAGAGTGCAGCGAAGAATGACCAAGATGATACACAATATCAGAAATCTACCATATGAGGACAGATTAAAAAAACTTAATCTACATTCTCTCGAGAGGCGAAGAGTTAGGGGGGATATGATTGAAGTGTATAAATGGTTTAAAGGGATTAACAAGGGAGATATAAATAAAGTTTTAAAAATTCATGATCAAACCAGAACTCGTAATAATGGATTTAAGCTTGATAAATTTAGGTTCAGAAGAGAAATTGGTAAAAATTGGTTTGGTAATAGAGTAGCTGATGCATGGAACAGGCTTCCTAGTAAGATAGTAAATGCCAATACCTTAGACACCTTCAAATGTAGATTAGATAGACATATGACAGAGGTAGGGTGGGTATGAATAGGTTAGTACTTATTAGAAAAATCATAAAAAGAAAAATAGAATAAATAAGTAGAGTAGAATAGAATAGGTTAGACATGCTGAAAATATCATTAAAAAATGGAGCTGCCTCGTGTGTGCCAGTAGGCATGTTGCAGTGTCCCCTATTCTTATGTTCTTATGTGTTTGGTATTTATTTTTAAATTCAATATAATTCTTCATATAACCAAATACTGTATATAATAAAATATATAAAGTCATTAACTTGATACTGCAATTACGAATACAGCTGTGATTGCTAGCTTTGTCTTCATGTGTATTTTGAATAAAATCGTATTTACAGCTATGTATTTGTTTTTTAAATTCATTAAAATCCTTCTATACTATATAACCACATATATAAGTAAATAAATAAGTAAAGCCATTAACTTGATAAATACAAATACAACTGTGTTTGCTAGCATTGTATTTATGTGTATTTCGAATAATATCATATTGACAGCTATTAGTTTTTTATTTTAAATTCAGTATAATCCTTCAGTATAATTAAATATATAAACAAATAAATAAATAAAGCCATTAACTTGATAAATATGATTACAGCAGTGCTGCTAACTGTGAATTCCTCTGTCGTACTCACAAACTATTTTGGCACACAGTTTGAATGTACTTTACCAGCCAGGTAGGTTGAAAAATTAATTTATTAATAATTTATTAATTATTTTTTGGCCTTTGTCATAACGGCAAAACGACGTAAGGCAGAACGATGTTATATGTGGACCTACTGTGTATATATATATATATATATATATATATATATATATATATATATATATATATATATATATATATATATATATATATATATATATATATATATATATATATATATATATATATATACAGAAGCTCATCTGCTTACGAACAAGCGATTTACAAGCATTCTAGGAGTTGCTGCACTGCTCAGATTCGAAGGTCTAAGGCTTCCTTTATAAGAAGGAAAGTTGATGACCTTAACTCCTCTCCCACTGACAAATGCTTCTGGTCCTTAGCCAAAAACCTCTCCAAAAACTTTTGTAACTCAAGCTTTCCCCCTCTCATCCGTTCTGATGGTTCTATAGCTTGCTCTCCCATCGACAAAGCCACTCTGTTTGGCTCTCATTTTTCTGCCAACTCTGAGTGGGGAACTCAAAATTTAGTTAAATTCAATGCCTCCAAGACACCGTTTCTGGCTATCTCTTTATCTTCTTCTCCTCCAGATAACCCTATGTCTTCAAAACTAACGAAATTTACCCTCTTAATTCTATCAACATATTAAGGAGCTATATAGCCTCTAACTTGTCTTGAGGAATCACATAATCTAGATTTCTAAATCTTCATCCAAGAAATGGGGGGTTTTGTTTCAATTTCATCATTACTTTTACTCTTTACAGTTACTTAAAATTTATAAAGGTCTTATCTGTCCCTGCTTAGAATACTGCTCACACATCTTGGGTGCTTCTTCTTATACTTATCTCCTTGATAGGGTTGAATATAAGGCAGTCAGACTCATTATTGATCTTTCTCTTAGTTCTAATCTGGATTCTCTCTCTCTTCGCCGTAAGGTATCTTCCCTTTCTCTTCTCTATTGCTAGTACTTCCATCGCTGCTCTGATAAGTTGGCGAGTTGCATCCCTCCCTCACTTCTGAGGCCGCATAACACTTGCCAAGCGGCCTCATCTCACAGGTACTGTGTGGATATTTGTAGCTTGTGGATTTGTCGGTGCAGCGACTGCTTCTTCCCTTCTACCACCAGACTCTGGAACTCACTTTCTCCTTCTATCTTTCCTAATTCTTATGACCTTTCATCATTCAAAAGGCAGATCTATTGTCATCTCAGAGCCTAGTCCTCCATATCTCTGGGTCCAGTGTACTTTAAGTGATTTTTCCTGTCTGCCGTTTTCCTTTATGTGACATTACCTTATCTCTGCCTTATCATTAACCTTTTTCTTTCCCTTCATCTTTGCGTTTTCTCGTGCCCGGGCCTTTATTGACGAGGGCAGTTTTTGCCTGTCCTGGTGTCAAACATAAAAAAAGTAAAAATCAGATACGAACGAAAATATACCCATTTTCTACCCATGTATTATTGTATGTTTTACTGCACTATACTGTATAATTACAGTATTTTCACTGTATTAAAATTTATCAGGACTGTATACTTTTTTTTTTGTAGTAAAGTGTATTTAACCTAAGTACTATTCAGTACTGCATATTAATGTGCTGCACAGTACTTTTTTTTTTACCTAAGCTCAACTTACGAAAAATTGTACTTACGAACAGACCTCTGGAACCTAGCTCGTTCGTAAGAAGGGGAGTATATATATATATATATATATATATATATATATATATATATATATATATATATATATATAATATATACAGTAATATATATATATATATATATATATATCGATATATATATATATATATATATATATATATATATATATATATATATATATATATATATATATATTATATATATATATATATATATATATATATATATATATATATATATATATATATATATATATATATATATATATATATATATACAGTATATATATATATATATAGAGAGAGAGAGAGAGAGAGAGAGAGAGAGAGAATTTTTTTTACTACTTTTACAATGAATTATGGATAAGGATATTGACTGACTATTAACTGCAACGAAATAGAAAAAATTGGAACTCGTGAGTAGTACTCAGTATCAATTTGTTCATAACTCACTTATGACTGATAAATAAATTCTGCAATACTATGGAATTCTGTTATCATTTCTGAATGTCCCATATTTTTCGAGGAACTCCTAGTGTAGATTGATGACAATTGATCTTAAACTAGGAAGATATTGAAAGTTAATTCAAGTTAGTAGAGCTATGGAAGGAATTTATAATAAATAATACTGCCCAATCCTAGAGAGGTATAAACTCCAAACTTATTGGCTTTATGGCAGTATATAGAAATTGAAAATTACAAAACTATATTCAAGAAAAGTATATCAACATAATTCTTGAAGATTTAAACTTCTACATCTGAAGAAATTAAATTTAAAATACATTGATAGTCTGTTGAACATGTAACAATTTTTTTTTTTTATATATATATTTAACCATAATGTGGCACAGTATCTACTCTGCAAAGTTATTTGTAAGTTTTCTGATATATACTTTTAATTCATAATGCAGGTATGTCATTATTTGAATGTTGTGGTGAATGCATGTGTATATATATTGGAAACAAGTGCTTTATTCTCCAATAAACTACGATTTTTGGCTCAGTAACCTTTTTCCTACAAGTTACAATTCTATTATCTCTCAATAACTTGACTTAGTGTATTAATGTACTTCATTTATGTTTATTCATGTTGATAATATTTGCTACTTATAAGGATTTTTTTTCCTTTATAAAGCAAGATTTTTTTTATATGTATTCAGCTACTGTATTTCAATACAGTACTAGCACAAAGACATTCATATTTGTATGATTATAAATTTTCTGATTATTATTTTTTTCAGGGTAGAGAGCATGGAGGGATTGGAGTGTGCAATATGAACAGAAAATTTGCAGAGGCAAGACAAACACATCTCCATACATAAGAATATCACTCAGCACACTTCAACATCTCTGACAGATGTCATTGGTAAAGCTTTAAACCGTAAGTTAAAGGTCGCAGATGATATGTGTAAAAAGTGCCTTAATTTATTCAATGAAAAAGATAGATTGCACAAATTGTCAACTGATATGGATAATCACATCATGAATAAGCTAAAAGATTCAACAAAAAAGATCACTACTGCAGAGTTGTCAGGCAATGGAGATATTAAGGAAGAACTTGAGAGGCAGTATAATGATGTGGATGCAGAGAAGCTGAAATCAGAATCTTTAAAAACAAAAACGGAAGAACTTTCTCAAATAAATGACAAAAAGAAAAGAGGCAGACCACGGAAGGTAGCTGTTGTGTGTAATACTGAAAATAAAGAACCCCCTCCATTAATGGTAAATGAGAGGCAAAAGAGAAAACGATCTGAAAAATTCAATAGTTACCTGGAAGTTTTAAAGGGGGAGAAAGACTTCTACATCATGGATGACAGAGTAGATGAGCCTAGAAAGAGGAGGAAAGGGGTATTACAGAAGGAGAAGCCTCCCAAAAACATTGATATTTTGCCCGTTGGTTATGATCCCATTCCTGTCACTTATGAGATAGATCATGAGAATCGGAACAGAATGTGTGTAATCCAGTTAACAGAATTGAATGATCAGGGGCTCATTGCAGTGCCAACCATGGACAAGGACAATAACAATTTGAATTTAGTGGAAGTTGTTGAGGATATATTAGGTAATGATTATGCAGGGCAATCCATAGAGCCATTGGACCATGAAGAAGCTGACCTAATTAAAGTAATCAATGGTATTGCTACCCAGCATGATGGAAGGACAGATGATGAAATTGCCTTAAAGGATTTAGATATGACTGGAGATGTTATGTGTATGAAGAAGGAGCCTTTGGACATAGACGGCACGTGGGATTTAACAGAGTTACCTGTAAGTGATGGGCAGATTGAATTTGGGGCAAAATTAAAGAATCTTGAAGAAGAAAGCTTGTCTTGTAGTTCAAAGTTAAGTAACAGATTGAACACTGAGAAACTGCTTGACTGTAAACCATCTATTATAATCACTGACGCTGAGACTTCAAGCAGTTTCAGCAAAGTGGAAGTAACAATATTAAATAATGATGACGATACTCTCTGTGCAGTTGTAAACAACCAAGATACCATAGATGATGTATCAAGATGCAATGTTGAATTGAAAGTACTAGAAGAGAATGGAAAGTCTACTACCGAAAATTTTCGCTGCAAGTTGTGCAATAAAATATTTCCCAGTAAAGAACTAGCTAGGGAGCATGCACAAACAGAACACAAAGAGAGCATTCCCATTGGAAAAGATAATGGATTCAGGTGTAAAGAATGCAATAAATACTTCCCAACTTTGAAAGGCCGTGCTCGACACCATTCTCAGATGCATATCAAGTACAAACCAGTGCAGTGTGAAGAGTGTAACATTAATTTTGATAGTTTTCAAACATTGGAGCGTCATCTACGTAACGACCATGACAGAGATCCAACTGTTCACTGTAAAATTTGTGAAGCAGAATTTGTTTTAGAAAATTCTCAAAAACTTCATTTAAAAATTGGTCATGCTACATCTAAGAGAAAGGACGGCAAAAAGGTTACTAAGCCTAAAAAGATGACTAAAGTAAAAAGCAATAGGCTGTATAAATGTCCTTTCTGTGACAAGCAGATATTTGGGTTGAGAGCTATAAAAAATCATCACAGAAAGCTTCATAATAATGTTCCTTATTCTTGTAAGTTTTGCAAGTACAAAAGTGGCTGTCTTAGTTCGTATGATAGACACTTGGTGAAGGTTCATAAAGCATCCACCCTGCAGCTTTATATCTGCGCTGAGTGTCTCAAAGGATTTCAAGATCCAAGAGACATAGAGGAGCACAATCTAGTCGTCCATAATGCAAAATTAATACATAGGTGTCCTCACTGTGGAGAAAAATTTGCATGCATACCAATGCTGAGATTTCATCGTAAGAGTCATGTTGCTTTCTCTTGTGATATTTGCCATTTAGGCTTTATGAAAGAGGAGGCTCTCGAGGATCATATGAAAACAGTGCACATCTCCGACTGCACTGCTGGGCATGGTTCCAATACCACAGCCAATCTTGAAAGTTCAGATATAACAAACAAAAATGAAAAGCCAAGTGAAGGAAATGCAAAAAAAAGTACTGAGACTAATGGAAAAGAAGCCTCTATAAATTCTAAGATTTTGGTCATAAACAGTGATGGTAGTTTGAAGATTAAAGAAGAGAATGAAAACAGTGTAGTAGCTCCAGCTTCACTTGCAGATATAACTCTTCATTTACAGCAATCAAAGGAAGGAGGATTAGAAGAAATGGATATATTTAACCCTCTGAAGGGACAGAAATTAAAAGATCTACCAAAAAAAATGAGTTGCCCCATCTGCAATAAATTATTGACAACAAAATTTCTGAGGACTCATATGTTGAGTCATAAGGGGGATCTGCCTCATAAATGTAAAGTATGTGGCAAAAGCTATGCTCAAGGAACATTATTAAGGAAGCACATGAAGAACAGACATTACAACGAATATCTCAATATGGGTAATAAACGTCCTAAGAAGCAGAAGATTAAATGCGAGTTCTGTGAAGAAGTTTATGAGGATATATATGTTTTAGAGGAACATTTATGGAATCACATGGCAGTAAAGAAATTTGAATGTCATGACTGCAAAATAAAATTTGGCATGGAGCGTACTTTACGTGAACACAACAAAAGTCATTATTTTAAAGAGGTTCAGTTTTGCCCAGTATGTAAAAGAGAGTTTAAATCCATAGGGTTTTATAATGAGCATGTGGAGAAGTGTGAGAAAAAATGGAAATGTGAGGAGTGTGGATTAGAGTGCTTTAGTCAAGAATTTTATAGAAAACATCAAAGATCAGATCATGGTGGAGAAAATGTTGTTAAGTATCAGTGTTCGCTCTGTGAAAAATCTTTCATAGAACGTCATTGTTATGAAGATCACATTATTACACATTCGACTGAAAAATCCTTCATTTGTAGCATATGTAATAAGCAGTTTAAACGTTTCCGTCCCTTAAAAGATCATGTCATGCGATGTCACTCGAGTGGACCACTAACCTGTAGCTATTGCCGCAGATGCTTCTCAAGTCAAGAAGAATTAGATATTCATAAAAGGACTCACAAAAAGGAATTATCGTGCTCTCTCTGTGGCCTTCTCTATACGTCAAAAGAAGCCCTTAATAATCATTTGATGGTCAATCATTCAGAAGAGAAGCTTAAAGCCAATATGGTAAGCCATAATGCCTGTGCAACTTTTACATGCCATGTCGATGGCTGTCAGAAAATGTTTCGCTCAGCAGCACTACTACGAAATCATGTCACTCGCCGTCATCATGAGCTTCCTTATGTGTGTTTGGTATGTGATCGTAAATTTGCCTTGGAATCAGATCATATTCGGCACATGACCACTCATAAAAAGGCAATTCAACCACACCTTATGTGTATTTTATGTGGTAACAATTTTAAAACAGAAGCTCTCTTAGACAGACACCTTTTAGTACATACTGGTGAGAAGCCTTATGAATGTGGAGTTTGTGAACACAAGGCTAGTACACGTCTCCAAATTGTGCTTCACATCGAAGAGGAGCATGAGATTTT
The DNA here is from genome assembly GCA_037179515.1 of Halocaridina rubra. Lineage (NCBI taxonomy): Eukaryota > Metazoa > Arthropoda > Malacostraca > Decapoda > Atyidae > Halocaridina > Halocaridina rubra. The sequence goes on along the minus strand of JAXCGZ010014128.1, from coordinate 24,568 downwards.
AGAGGCTGATCCATATATTGTAGTCAAGTGGTGGCGTTGTTCAGGTTGCAGGAAAATGTTCATGACTCAGGCTTCTCTTAGGAATCATTTAGAAGAGCATGCTGCTCAGGGAGTGCAAGTTGAAGGTTTTTCAGTGAAGACATCTTCAGCTCTATCATCAGACATTCCTCCACTGAATGTGGACAGTGCTAATTCAACTAAGGCGTTTATTGAACAATTATCAGCTCTAAGCTGGCAAGATATTACGCTCAAGTTAGAACTCGAAATTATATCTGAAGAAGGTGGTGAAAAGATATCACCATCTAATATATGGCAATGTCCTGGCTGTTTGTTAGTTACATTGCAAGAGGAAGATATGAGAAATCATTTGCTTAGCCCATCGACCTGCCAAGAGGCTGCTGTTTTGCATATGGCTGATGGCCTAGAAAACTCAGATGACTTAATGGAAAATAATACTGTGAAACAAGAATCTGGAGGTGAAACTGTATTGCAATTAACAAATAGTGAAGACAAGTTGCATTATGTCATATTGCAGGAAGGTGAAACTTCAACGAAGTTTGAAACCATGAAAGTTGAACCTGAAGAGCAGGATGATGAGGGAGGTATACCAGTCTTGGTTAGTATGGATGGTGACAGCATTCAACGCCTGCTTCATCAACCAGGAAATTCTGATATACAAATTGTAGTTGAAGACACAGCTCCATTAAAACAGCTTTTGGAAGGAAGTCAAAATGAAATAAATGAAGGTTCAGCAACAGCAGGTACTAATTCAGGTAGTCATGTACAAGACAACCTGCAAAGTTCTACATCACTGTTGAATGGCAGTGAAGTTTTACTTCAGACTGCAGATGGTCAGTTGCTATTGCAACAAACAGTTGGAGGTGTCATTCACTATCGATTAGTGGAAGGAGTTCCTGCTGCTTCTGAGGAGGATGAGTCATCCCTAGTTCTTTTGCAGCCAGCCTCGCCCATGTCAGGAGAATTAATTGAGAATCTGCACTCAGGATGTTTATAATTGGAAGCATTGGAGGAAGATTTTAGCCTCAATAACATTATTTAAAAAAGCAGCAGGTTAAAGACTCCAATCTTATAGGCTGAAAGATGTGTATATTTATTATTTATATGGAATCTGAAACTTATAAACTAAATCAGTTGAAATGATCAAGGTTACTGGAAAAAATACATGTCCAGTGTTTTGCAATAAAATTAATAAGCTAGTTGCTAAATCACTACAGTATTATATATATATATATATATATATATATATATATATATATATATATATATATATATATATATATATATATATATATATATATATATATATATATATATATATATATATATATATATATATATATATATATATATATATATATATATATATATATATATATATATATATATATATATATATATATATATATATATATATATATATATATATATATATATATATATATATATATATATATATATATATATATATTTATATATATATATATATATATATATATATATATATATATATATATATATATGAATAATTTTTTTTTTTTACCCCGACCGGGACTTGAACCTAGGACTTATGATTACTAAGTCAAGGCGCTACCACTACACCACAGAAGGTTAAAAGGAATCCAACCTTATAGCTTATATCTGCTATACTTAGGAATGAACGCATTCTAACTGAATGCCACTATGTTCATATTACAGATTCCCCAACCTCACTCGTGGCTTCAAAAATGAAGCCACGAGTGAGGTTGGGGAATCTGTAATATGAACATAGTGGCATTCAGTTAGAATGCGTTCATTCCTAAGTATAGCAGATATAAGCTATAAGGTTAGATTCCTTTTAACCTTCTGTGGTGTAGTGGTAGCGCCTTGACTTAGTAATCATAAGTCCTAGGTTCGAGTCCCAGTCGGGGTAAAAAATGATTCATGTTTTCACATATGTAATGTGCTTATTTGTATATATATATATATATATATATATATATATATATATATATATATATATATATATATATATATATATATATATATATATATATATATATATATATATATATATATATATATATATATATATATATATATATATATATATATATATATATATATATATATTATATATATATATATATATATATATATATATATATATATATATATATATATATTATATATTATATATATATATATATATATATATATATATTATATGATGCTATTTCACGAGACACATGTGAAGTTTGTAAATGTGATTGGATATTGCTACATAAGGAAATTGAAAGAAATTTTTGAGATCATTAGCACCTAGTACACTGAAGATAAGTAATACATTTGAAAGTTCTAAATCCTAAAGATCTAAAAAATTTGTTTCAATTTCCTTACGTAGCCATTTCCATTCATATATATATATAATATATATTATATATATATATTATATATATATATATATATATATATATATATATATTATATATATATATATATATATATATATATATATATATATATATAGCACAATCCCACCTATTTCCACTGGAAATAGGTTTTTAGACCCCCCTGTGGATAATTGGAAACTGTACAGTTGCACACATACCTATGGTAAGTTTAGTTTTTAAATTATGCACAACAATATATAAACAATAAAAAGTAATGATGAAATTGCCTAATTACAAGAATATTTTGTCATAAAATTAAGCGCATTTTGTTTAAAAGTGTCAAATTATTCAATTCAACAATGTTTCATTTCATATTTACTGACTGGATAAATAGGGACCACTATTTTATATATATATATATATATATATATATATATATATATATATATATTATATATATATATATATATATATATATATATATAATATATATATATATATATATATATATATATATATATATATATATATATATATATATAATATATATATATATATATATATATATATATATATATATATATATATGCAAAATAAACTGTTATATCACAGCACAATATGAAGCAAAAAAAGGCCCATAAATAAAACACAAAAAGAAGCGAAGATGTACTATATATTACGACTGGACTCCAGTCCTCTTCAGGTACGAAGAGGACTGGAGTCCAGTCGTAATATATAGTACATCTTCGCTTCTTTTTGTGTTTTATTTATGGGCCTTTTTTTGCTTCATATATATATATATATATATATTAAAATACTACAAAACCCTTTTGTAACCATCAGGGGAAACAAACTTGCATCACAAGTTATAGAATCTTCCTTTCATATTAACTGGGGTACTATAATGGTCTGTTGTTGCCCAGTTGGTATGGTAGAATGATTTTGAAGCTTGTGACACGAGTTCGAGTCCTTCGCAAGAAGGCAATCGTCCTAGCCCTTGGTTGAAAAGGGAGTCCGTGACGTAAAACAGGAACAAAAAATCAGTAGTCACCGTGGCTCAAGCGGTAGTGTCCGCAACTCTGAGGTGTCAGGTCGAGGGCTCGCACCCCGTCACAGTCCGAGGTTAGCAAGGGCATGCACTCAGGGTAACTATTGCATCTGCCAAAACAAGCCCTTCGCAAGAAGGCAACCGTGCTAGCCCTTGGTAGAAAAGGGAGTCCTTGACGTAAACTTGGAACAATAAATATATACAGTAACCCCTCATTTATCGCGGGGGTTCAGTTCTGGGACCGGCCGCGATAGGTGAATTTCCGCGAAGTAGGAACACCTTAAAAAAAAAAAAAATAAGAAAAAATAAAGATGATTATGACACCAGGACGGGCCAAAAGATGATAAAATAAAACAGCCTTTATCAGGCTGTAAAGAGAACAGAGATGGAGAGTGTAATGACTTGTCAGAAGTGATTCTATCAATCAGTATCTAGCCTTCATCTTGGAAGCATACTCTAGTTCAACCTGTTCCTAAGTAGGGTGACCGCTCTATTCCTTCTAACTACCGACCTATTGCTCTAACCTCCTCTATTGCTAAAGTTTTCAAAATTTTGCTCAATTCTCATTTCTTGAAACGTCTTGAATCTAACTCACTTATCTCCGATCACCAGTACGGCTTCCGCAAGGCAAGATCCACTGGTGATATCCTGTCCTATCTTACTCATGTGTGGTCATCTTCTCTGAGAAACTATGGGGAATCCTTTGTTGTCGCCCTTGATATCTCTAAGGCTTTTGACAGAGTCTGGCACAAGGCTCTGTTGGCCAAACTCCCTGCCTATGGCTTTACTCCTTCTTTCTGTTCTCTGATTTCCAGTTTTCTTACTAACCGTTCTATATCATCAATTGTTGATGGTGCGACATCTAGCCCTTTCTCTGTTACCAGTGGTGTTCCACAGGGCTCTGTTCTTTCACCTACTCTCTTCCTTCTCTTCATCAATGATCTTCTACAATCCTCATCTTCCTCTCTTCTTCATGCATTTTCTGATGATTCTACCCTTCACTTTTCCTCTGCCTTTTCTTCACAACCTTCATCTGTTACTCGTAATCAATCTCGTATCACTCTTTCTTCTACTCTTAACTCTGATTTGCAGAGAGTATCTGAGTGGGGAACTCAAAATTCAGTTAAATTCAATGCCTCCAAGACAGTTTCTGGCTATCTCTTTATCTTCTTCTCCTCCTAATAACCCTATTGTCTTCGAAACTAATGAAATTTACCCTCTTAACTCTATCAACATATTAGGAATCTATATAGCTTCTAACTTGTCTTGGAGGAATCACATAATCCAAATTTCTAAATCTTCGTCCAAAAAATTGGGGGTTTTGTTTCGTTTTCGTCATTACTTTTCCTCTTTGCAGTTACTTAAAATTTACAAAAGTCTTATCCGTCCCTGCTTAGAATACTGCTCACACATCTGGGGTGCTTTTTCCATTACTTATCTTCTTGATAGGGTTGAATCTAAGGCAGTCAGACTCTTTAATGATCCGTCTCTTACTTCTAACCTGGACTCTCTCTCTCTTCGCCGTAAGGTGTCTTCCCTTTCGCTTTTCTATCGCTGCTCTGATAAGTTGGCGAGTTGCATCTATCCTCCACTGCCGAGGCCGCGTAACACTCGCCAAGCGGTCGCATCTCACAGGTACTGTGTGGAGATTTATAGCTCGCGTATTGGTCGGTGCAGCGACTGCTTCTTCCCATCTACCTCCAGACTCTGGAACTCTTTCCCTCCTTCTGTCTTTCCTAATTCTTATGACCTTTCATCCTTCAAAAAGCAGATCTATCGTCATCTCAGAGCCTAGTCCTCCATATATCTGGGTCCTCTGTACTTTGACTGTTTTTTTCTGTCTGTCGTTTTCCTTTGTGTAACATTACCTCATCTCTGCCTTGTCCTTAACCTTTTTCTTTTCCTTCGTCTTGGAACTTTCTCGTGCCCGGGCCATTATTGATGAGGGCAGTTTCTGCCTGTCCCCGGTGTCACACTCATAAAAAAAAAAAGAAAAAAAAAGATGTGTAATGAATATCCAATTCTCTTCTGGGTTTTAATATACCTCTGCATTACTTTTATGATGTCTGTTCCAAAAATTCTCCTTAGATCTTATTATTATTATTATTATTATTATTATTATTATTATTATTATTATTATTATTATTGGCAACAATAATTATCCTTTGATGATGATTGCGGAGATTATTATTATTATTATTATGAATTTGTAATTAAACCATTATTTTTACAATAAATAATGTACTTTTGGTTGAATGAACAAGAGTTAATTAAATTTTTTTCTCTCTCTCTCTCTCTCTCTCTTTTCAACATTCTATTCTACCCAACCCCCCACACTCTCTTTGTCCCAGCCAACTAGGGAGGGGCACTGTCTCTCTCTCTCTCTCTCTCTCTTTTCAACATTCTATTCTACCCAACCCCCCACACTCTCTTTGTCCCAGCCAACTAGGGAGGGGCACTGTACATAGTTATTAAAGTAAATAAACCAACAGATGTACAAAAAATAATGAGCCCTTAATAATAATAATAATAATAATAATAATAATAATAATCTCCACAATCATCATCAAAGGAAATTATTGTCTCCAATAATAATAATAATAATAATAATAATAATAATAATAATAATAATAATAATAATAATAAGATCTATGGAGAATTATTGGAATAGACATCATGAATATAATGCAGAGGTATATTGAAACCCAGCAGAGAAATGGATATTCATTACATATCTTTTATAATCCCTTCACATCTGACTGGTCATTACACTCTCCATCTCTGTTTTTCTTTATAGCCTGATAAAGACTGTTTTATTTTATCATTTTTGGCCCGTCCTGGTGTCACAATAATCTAATAAAAAAAAAGTTTTTTTAATTTTTCCCCCCCATAAAAATCCGTGATGCACTGAATTCGCGATAGGTGAACCGCAAAATAGCGAGGGATTACTGTATATGATATATATATATATATATATATATATATATATATATATATATATATATATATATATATATATATATATATATATATATATATATATATATATACACACTAATCATTTTTACCCCGACCAGGACTTGAACCTGGGAGTTATAATTACATATATATATTTGTTTTTATCTGCAATATTTCAACTCTTTATATGCATAATAATGTACAGAAAAATTTCATGTTTTATATCAGGATCTTGTAAATTTTTGTATCTATTATATCTATATTTCTTAGTAATTTAATTTAAATAAAGTGCTTTGCTGTAAATATTAAATGGCTGACAGTATTAATTGGGCTTTTAATTTTTATATAGTATTGTGTTCAGGTTTGGTATCATCTTAAAAGGGTCCCATATATAAGTTCTTAAAGTTATGGAGCTGTGGAAAGCATTGACGTTTAACTGTAGCAGACTATTTGTCACTGTGTATGTGATAATAATTTGTTTGTATATACATATTTTAATAAAAAAAAAAAAAAAAAGATATACCGTATAGTGAAATACTCTTATTCAAAACAGCTTTTGAATATCACAGATATTCACTAAGCAATCTTTTCTAATCCATCTGTACCTGAAAACACAGCATCTAGTGGTTTATACAGCATTGACAATGAGTTTTACAATCCCATTTTGAGCCAGGTGGAAAGACTTCATCTTCTTTTAGCTCTTTACAAGATGAAGGCATATTGCCAAAGTCTATCGTTGCAGAGTTATTTGGAGTTATTAGAGGTGTTTACTTGGATGAGCACAATAGTTTCACATATTGCAGTGTATTGTGTCATTGTCCTTAGCCTCCAAAATTGTCCATGTTGGCTATGTACTGCATTATTTCCGACATTAGATAAATGTCTCCATAGCAACTTTATTTTGTTTTCTTACTTTTAATTCTCTTAGTTTATATAATTTAATGCAAATTTTGTATTGTGTGAATTATCACTAGAGAATGTTAGCAGACAGTGAAACTTGCTTCTGTTAAGCAAATTAATATATATTTTAGTTTCTGCATGGCTTGCAAGCAATACAATCAATAATTTGGAGTTCTTTTATAGCTTACATGAAAAACAATCGGTCTTCAAAAATCTTTTTCAAGTTCTTTATAAGTGTTTAAATAATAAAACAAAAGTTTAAAGAAATCTTTGAAAAGTATATTCTTGCCGCAGTAAAGAATATGCTTTATCTTATTACTGGTAGACATTGACTTATATCATTAATTGGTTTCGTTTGACTGGTCGTAAGATGCATATGTCGTATATTGAACCACAGTATCAAAGAAAACTTACAGTATGGAGGTATAGTGAATAATAACAGTACAGACACTCCCCAACTTATGAGCAAGTTAGGTTCCAGAAGTCTGTTCGTTAGTAGAATTGTAAGTAGTGTTTCGGTAAAAAAAAAAGTACTGTGCAGTACGTACATATGCAGTACTGTACAGTACTCAGGATAAAGACACTTAACTACTACATAAAGCATAAAGTATACTGTATTAATGAATTTTAATACAGTAATAACAGTGTATTACTACAGTAATAATACAGTACAATACAGTAATACACACATTAATATATTGGTAGATATTGGATAGGTTTTTGTTCTTAGCTGTGAATGTTCATAACTCGGTTGATCGTAAGAAGGGTAATTTTTGTATTTCAGTTTTAAAACATATGGTTAGGTCTTTCTTTTAATGTTTATTGCACCATTTTATTTAGTTCATTACTATTATTATTGTTAAAGTTTCAGAAAGTTTCCACTCCCGGGTAAGCTTTTAAACAATGGGATCAGTCTGGCAAATGATAAATTCTATGTACAGACTCCCCAACTTACAAGTAAGTTAGGTTCCAGAAGTCCGTTCGTAAGTAGAATTGTTCATAACTTGTTTTTAGGTAAAACAAATGAACTGTGCAGTACATACATATGCAGTTCTGTACATTACTTAGGCTAAAGACACTTAACTACTACTTAAAACATAAAGTATACAGTATTAATAAATTTTAATAAAATTATAAAAATGTAATAATAATGCACAGTATGGTAATACATACATTTATTACAAGGGTAGGTTTTTGAGTCGTATCTATGAATGTTCATAACGTGATTGTTTGAAAGTAGGGGAGCTTCTGTATACTATATAACTAAATATTTATTCTGCTGTATTTGTCTCCAAATATTTATTGTACCATAATGTTTATTGCACCATTTTTTAGTTCATTACTATTTTTATTGTTAAAGTTACAGAAAGTTCCCTCTACTAGGTAGGCTTTTAAACATTGGGAGCAGTCTGACATATGATAAATACTGTGTACAAAGACTCTCCAACTTATGAAAGAGTTAGGTTCCAGCAGTCTGCTCGTTAGTAGAAATGTCCATAAGTTGTTTTTAGGTAAAAATCTGTACTGTACAATACTTACATTTGCAGTTCTGTACAGTACTTTTTTTTATATGTGTGACACCGGGACAGGCAAAAAAATGCCCTCATCAATAAAGGCCTGGGCACGAAGGAAAAGAAAAAGGTTATGGACAAGGCAGAGATGAGGTAATGATACAAAAAGGAAAGACTGAAAGAATGGTCAAACTACTGATGACCTTGAGATATGGCAGGATTAGACCCTGAGATGACGATATATCCTCTTTTTAAAGGAAGATAGGTTATAAGAATTTGGAAAGACAGAAGGAGGAAGAGAGTTCTAGAGTTTGGAGGTAGATGGGAAGAAACTGTCGCTGCACCGACCAATCCACGAGCTACAAATCTCCACACAGTACCTTTGACAAGGGTAAATACAGTTAACTACTACCTTCAGCATAAAGTATACTGTATTAATGAATACAGTAATAATAATGTAGTAATACTGTACAGTACAGAAATAGTAATATAATAATACTGTACAGTACAGTAATACAATAATACATGGTAGATAATGGGTAAGTTTTTGTTCGTATCTGTGATTGTTCATAAGCAGGGGTGTTTCTGTATAGTATATCACTAAGTATTTAGTGTTCTGTATGTGTCTTCAAATAAACCGGATAACAAAAAGTGCAACTCTCAGTCAGCCACAGCACTCGTATACAATAACTTTGAATTTAACCAATGGGAATGCAAGATGATGACAATAACAATATCTAATTTATTACCTAAACTCCATATTTAATTTGTCCTCACATATGAAATATACAGCTAACGATGCTCTGTCCATGCCCAGAGAGTCAGAGTATTTGGCCTTGACTCAGCCACTCCCCTTATAAGTGGAACAATGGCTCATGTTTATAGATAAATAGATAGGAAATGCAATCATATTTTCGTACACTTCCACTGAAAGAGAAGTAGAAAATGTGATGCTTTATATACTGCTAAAATGTTTTGCCAACAACTTCATTCAACAGGCTTTAATTATAATCGTCCTTAAGCTTGTAACGAAACTTTGTGCAAAAAATAAAATTATAAAAAACTACATTAGTTACCCACGTTTGGGATGGATCATAGAGTAAATTATTCATTACCACTGTAGCTATCTCGTGGATTAGAGGCCATTGATCAAATACCATCATGTTCATAATTTCAACCAAAGCTGTTGAATACTGTGATGAATTTCATTCTTAGCTATTACTTATCATGTCAAAAAGAAAAGAGAACGTAAAAATAGTCTGGCATATTTATAACTGATGTCAGTGCTTACATATTCGTAAAACTGAAGATCATTACCTATTGCCCTATATAGGATTACTAATATTACTTTTACAATATTTCCAATATAAAAGTGTTCAAAATATTTGTAAATATCCTGTTTAAATAAAGATTTTGTGCCACTAAGCATTCACAGCCTTCACTTTTGAGTACACACTATGCCACGAAAGGCATGCTTAGCAAACTGTCCCTGCATTTCCTCCCTTGCATTATGAACTTGGTGAAACCGTTTGGCAAGCAAATTGGGTAAACTAGACTGAAAACATATGGGAAATTCCTGAAGACTCAAGCCTTAGTCTTAGCTCAAGTTTTCAAGTTGGGTTTGGGCCAGCCTCTTATAATAAGCCAACATCAAGACTACACAGACTGCGAAACAAGACAAAGCTATTTTGCATGTAGATTTAGGAGTCTATCATATATTCATTTATCCATCCTGGCATAAGTCTTCACTAAAGAAAGCACTAGTACAAGACAGTTTCCAGACAAGCTTACAGTCCTGGTCTCCTTTCATAGCATATTGCAGCAAGTGACTGGAAAGTCAGTGCCACAATTAATGGACAAGTCCCCCTTCAGCTGTACAAAACCCAAATAAAAAATCCAATGCTTTCCCAAAACATTTACAGCCTTCATTAGTTGGATATGCAATAATAAAACTTACCACTTATAAACTCGGTACTCTTGCTTACTCGTTATCATTATTCATATTTTGAAGAGAATTATCATCATCATCTCCCTAATTAAGTTTATTTCTATTTCTATCCATAAATGATCACTAAGTGGAATAATAGCAGTGACAGTGTTTAGAGCTCTCGACATGGGAAGTGACAAGTCTGTGTTCGAGTCCACGGGGGTTTAGTTTAGAAGTGCATCCAGCTTTACTGTCTCAGCTCCAACCTGTGATTACCTAATTGTGTTTACGGGAAAGAGCCCAAAGCTCGTATCTTCCCGTCTCCTGATCGGTTCCATTTTTAGACTTAGTGATACTTATCATACCTGTCCTTAAAACTATGGATTGAGATAGCATTAACTACCTCCTCGCTTAGCAAATTCCAATTATCAACTACTCTTACACTGAAAAAGTATTTCCTTACATCCTGCAAACAAGTTTTCTTCCGAAGCTTCAAACTATGACCTCTAGTTCTAGAGCCAGCCATATCGAAATATCGATCCCTATCCACTCCAGCATAACCATGAAGGAATTTAAAGACTGTCACCATATCCCCCTTACTCTTCTAGCTTCGAGTGATGGCAAATCTAATTCCCTCAGCCTCTCATCATAACCGAGATTGCGTATTTCTGGCACCAGTTTCGTGGCATGTCTTTGAACTTTTTCAAGCTTAGCTATGTGCTTTTTCAAGTGCGGATTCCAAAAGGGGGCTGCATATTCGAGTTTTGGCCTCACATAGGTTACATAAATATTTCTGAACATTTCCTTGTCCATGTGCCTGAAGGCTACCCTTACGTTTGATAAGAATGCATATGCTGCCCTTACTACGCCATTTATATGTATTTCTGGAGACAAATCTGCCAGTATGTTTACTCCTAGATCTCTCTCATTTTCTGTCTCTTGAAGTTGTACTCCAGCCACCGAGTAGTCAAGCTTGGGCCTTCTTGCACTTGTACCCATTCTCATTACCTTACATTTTGAGGTATTGAATTTCATTAGCCACTTTTCTGACCACTCATGCAGATTATTTAGATCCTCCTGAAGTTCTCTATCATTGTTCTCGTTTTTTACTTTCTTCACAATCTTTGCATCATCTGCAAACATATTCATGAATGAATTTACAGACTCTGGTAGGTCATTTACATATACAAGGAACAAAAGTGGCCCTAAAACTGAACCCTGTGGAACTCCACTACTAACTCTTCTCCATTCAGACACTGAGTGTCTTACTCTAACCCTCTGTTCCCTTCCTTCTAAGTAAGTTTTTATCCATTCCAAGACATTTCCACCTATTCTAGCCATTGATTGCAGCTTCCTAATAAGTCTCCCATGTGGAACAGTGTCAAACGCTTTCTGGAAGTCTAGGAATATGCAATCTGCCCAGCCCTCTCTTTCCTGTAAGATTTGGCTTACCTCATCATAAAATTCTAATAAGTTTGTTACTGTTGATCTTCCTTCTCTGAAGCCATGTTGCCTCACTGACAAAAAGTTGAAGGATTCCAAGTGAAGAGAGATATGTTTCCTTAGTAGTTTCTCCATAAGTTTGCAAACTATGCTGGTCAAGGAAACTGGTCTATAGTTCAGAGCCGTATCCCTCCTTCCCTTTTTGAAGATAGGTATCACATTTGCTTGTTTCCAGCATCTTGGAATCTCCCCCGACTCCAGTGACTCCTTAAATATGATACTTAGTGCCACTGATATTGTGTTTGCGCATTTTTTAAGCACATGAGGGGATATGTCATCAGGACCTGTAGCTTTATGAACATCTAAATCCATCAGCGCTTTGCATACCTCTGTGGCTGTAAGGTTGATGTTCTCTAGTACCGGCCCTTGAGCTTCTATCACTGCAATCTGAGGGGGTGGGGTATTTTCTACTGTAAATACTGACTGAAACTCCTTGTTCAATTCTTTGCAGATCTCTTCGTCCGTCTCAGTGATGCTTCCATCCGCTCTCTTTAGCCTTAAAACCTGTTCTTTTACCTTCAGTTTTCCTCTGATAAAGCTGTGGAAAAGCTTGGGATTTTCTTTAGCCTTCCTGGTGATGTCCCTCTCATAATCTCTCTCTGCCTCTCTCCTTTTACTTAGGTAGTCATATCTTGCTCTTTTGTAGGTTTGCCAGGCATTTATGTTTTTTCTCCTCCTATACCTTTTCCAGCATTTGTCTCTCCACTCCTTAGCTCTTTTACACCCATTATCGAACCATTTCTCTCTGGCATGAATTACACCTACTTTGGTGACAGGTATGCAGCAATCTACTATCTTCCCATATTTCTCACAAAAGATGTCATACATTTCTTGTACAGATTTGTTGTAAAATAAGGTTCTCCAGTCAATAACTGCAAAAAGCTCATTCATTTTGATGTAATCTCCTTTCGGATAGTTCCTCCTCATGTCCTCAGTGCCTCTACTCTCAGGAAGAATGTCTTCAATGATATACTCCATCGACAACACACAGTGTCCACCTTCATACGAATAGGGATTAATAAGGACACAAAACATCAAACAACAACAAAAAAAATAAGGCTTTCACTATTCTAATTTGATAAAATAAACTATCATAATAGATCTGAATGGATAAAAATAATTAACTATAACAATAGATATCAAAATTCGTTAAAGATTAAAACTATAAAAACATCATATACAAAACCACTACAAGACCTAAAGTTATCCTATTCAGTCAGTCATTTAACATTATTACTGCAGTACAGTACTTAATTGTATATATAAAACCAGGTACAAAGATTTTTCAAATATAAAATTCTTACAAACAGCATCTAAGTTAGCTGATTTGGAAATGCAAACATATCCTCCGCTCCAACCTGTCTGAGTCCAACACTTAACAGGTACTATGTGGAGATTTGTAGCTTGTGGGTTGGCCAGTATAGCAACTGCTACTTGCCTTCCACTTCCAGACTCTGGAGTGCACTTTCTCCTTCTGTCTCCTAATTCTTATGACCTATCTTGTTCTTAAATTTATGAATTGAACTAGCAATAACTACCTTCTCACTTAGTAAATTTCAGTTATCAACAATTCTTACACAAAAAAGTTTCATCCTTACATCCTGCAGTTTTTTTTTTTTTTTATGAAGCTTCAAACTATAACTTCTAGAGCCCACCATATCAAGATATTGATGGTGGTAGTTAATAAAGGACGGACTGCAGTGGAATATCGCAGACCCTGTGACACTAGTGTCATACTGAGTGGCAGAAACTAAGAGGCATATAGGCTCAGCAGCCACTGTTTCACGTATGGAGGTCCACACATGGCAAGGGAGTGTAAGGAGTCAAAACCAGACAACATCTGATACAGATGTGGAAAATCAGGAAATATTGCTAACCTCTGTAATCATGGAAACGATCGAGAAGAGCATTTGGACAGGTTTGGGCTGGTTACTAAGCAACCAGAATCAATGGATGGAGGGACAGTGTTGGACCTGTAATTAGAAAGATGGAAAGGACAAGCTTATTTTCAGAATAGGTAACGATATTGCAGAAGTGAAGTAGAATATGACTAGGAGAGAGCTTTTCTACGGGTATGGAAGTAAGTACCATTATCCTAATGCGGTATGGGTTTGGGTGGCTTGCAGTTATGTAAAGAGACAAGCAGAAAGTATGAGATGTGAGGATGAAGTTGGAGGGGAATCGGTGATGATGATTCAGGATGTTGTGGAAAGAGTAAAAAGTGAAGATCTGGTAAGAGGGCAATGGTATGCCTCAAAATTGGAGAGGGGGGGAGGTGCATGGTGTGATGCAAGTAGTACAGTGATGGGCATTATATTGGAAGTGGGTGGCTTCATAGTCGAGGACGGAGCATAGATGAGGATGAGAGATGATTAAAATTACATTAATGTGTCATAGCTGGATGCTGTGTTGAAAGGAACGAGCTTATCAAGCTTTAAAATGCGAGTTGCTAGAGGTTGAGATTAAAACAGATTAAGCTATAGTGTTGGGTTTGATTGACTCCATTTTGACTGCTGAGAACAGAGTCCGTTAAATGAAACTGCGATAATTATTGTAAAGCATTGCCTTGGGATGTTGAGAGAATTGATCTATGAGTTTGGGTTTGCCTGTGAACTTTGTCTTTATGCCATGCGGGCAGAACAAGGCAGATGTCCTAACTAGAGTGAAGAAAACTTGCCTTGGGATGCCCGAAAAGAGAAGAGAAGAGAGGCTGAAATATGTTGTATGGGATCTCCAAGTGTGAGGGAGCTACATCAGATGCACCACATGCGGGTTAATAGGACACTGTTTGTGGCTAAAAAGTCAATCTCACAGTAACAAGGGATGAAGTTCAGCAATAGGCCCTTCACCAAGGTCACATAAAACAGGGGAAATTAGAGTGGAAAATGATTGGAAAAAATTGGCAATTGATATGTCTCCCTATAAGCTAGGGAGATATTTATCTATGGTATAATGTGGTCCTGGTCAATTCACAATCTGCATAGAGTTGAGGACAAAGACCGTGGAGGAGATTGTGACCATGTTAAACGAGGTCTGTCTAGAGAGTGGCCCAATGGATGAGGTATTAATGAATAACAGCATTCTTTCTAGTCACAGAATGTGAAGGACGTTTTAGATACATGGAGTATAAGTTCCTTCTTAAGAGAAACGTATCGACCTATTAAAAATGGGATTGCAGAGAGACACCATTGGATCGTTAAGACATTGGCAGAAAGGGCTTTTGTATTACCTGAAGAAGCAATAACTTGGTGTAATGTCGCCTAGGTCGGAACAATGTGAGAAAACGGTGCTTCAAAGAGCAGTATTTCAGTATGAGTGACGACATCCTAGTGTAGTGTCAATGGTTGTTGAGAAAGAGGAAGGGGTCATGTTTGTACAAATGGGAGACGAGGTTTGGGTGAGCCTCCTGATGGGAAGTGCACATGTCAGTAGAGAGAAGGGATTGTGATGGACGCGCATTTCCAGAATAACATTTTTGTCAATGGAATGCTGCACTACATTTTGGATGTGCAGCGAATTATGGACAGTGAAGAAAGTGAGGTAGAAGAAGACGGGGAGGTACTACTACGACGATTGCAGCGAGATTGATGGCTCCAGGGTGGAAGAGGGATTATATCATGGGAGATTTTAGTGATGAAGATTTGACTGATCTAGAGATCAAGGGGTAGGTGTATGTGGTGTAAATTATCGTAGTTATTGGTAGATATAAGTTAGTGCCTGTGTTATTGGTTTCTTGATGCTTTTATTTGGTTTTATGTCACCGAGTTTCTGGCTGTATAATCTGTTGTCATATTTATAAGACAGAATAGTAACTGTTAATGGTGCCAAGGGTTGCGTCATGATGGTAATCGGAGGGGGGAGGGAATGCTTAGGAGGTTCTTCTAGTCATTTTGGTGAGAGACGAGAGAAGGAAGAGTCATTGGGAAGTTGTGTTGAATTTTGTCTGATGCTTTTTTTGGCTTGTATTAGTTTATTTGGTTACTCACGTCGGATTTCTTGTTCAGAGTTGACGCCATTAACTAGTGCTTTGAATCTTTATTTTCTGGACCAGTTTCCAGGTGAGTAGTGAATTTTCTGTCCGCTTTTTTTTTCTTTTTATATTTCATAAATCTAAGATTGGTATAGTTTGAGAGAATATAATTTATTGTGTGCATTTATAATGTATGTGCGTATGTACCAATATATTTGATATATTTATATATCAAGTTGTAATAATGCAACCGTTCACATATAGAAAGACTAGGTCATCTTGGTTTGCTTTAATAAATTTTGAGTTATTCTTATTCTTAGTGTAAATCCTTGCTATTTTACCCAGCTTTTGAATATACAGATTGTTTCACATATTCTTTAATTATATGTTTGCAAATGTACATGGCATAAGCTGGATGTGTATAAGTATTTGAAGGTGTATTCTTAAGTCTTTAAAACATTATAGATACGTATGGGTCAATGTCCTACGAAAGCAAATGCAGAATACAACTTGTTTACGGAATGTGACATCATCTCTTTGTTACATCAGCAAAGAGGAAAAAACTCACTGTAATTTCAAAGAAATTGCAAAAAAGGAAACTGCAGTGGTATGAACATGTAATGAGAAGAGATGATAATTTCGTGGGCAAGATGATAATGGGATTGGAAAATGAAGGTAGGAGGAACGAAGGGAAGCCAAAACAAAGGAGGATGGATTATGTAATTGAAGATCGAAGGTAGAAAGTGCTGAGAGACGATCAAACGCCAATCCTTGGACTATGGAGGAGCCTATTTTTTTTCAGTGAGTGTGAACATAAAGTAAATAGAAAGAAACATGAGTGTTGTGACTTGTCAGATGTGAAAGGATAATAAGAAATGTATAACGAATCTTCAAGTATATTACAATCCTCGACCCCACATTGACGTGAGCATGGGAGTAGTTAAAAAAGAAGTTATGGTATGCTCTTTAGCAAGTACAAATACTGTATCGATCTCTAATACAGCATAAAATAGACGTTTTATTAGTGTCTGGTTATGGAGAGTATATTTAGCCTTATGAAATGTTTTCAGCTATTATTTTAGGTAACATTTTGTGGGCCATGGTAGCTCAGTGGTAAAGCACACAATTTGTTAAGTGACTGACGCAGATTCATTTCCACCGCAGAGCATTAGGAAGATCATCCAGCCTTATTCTCATTACATACCCAACATGTCCTTGTTCACCCCAGTTGGAATGGGGAAAATTGTAACATAAAACAGTGCTTATTTTGGATGGTGTTTTGCTGAATTGAGTGACTCTCTCTCATCATGTTGTCATAGATTTTTTTTTTTTTTTTTTAGGATGGGATAGGATAGGAGGGAAAAAAAGGGGAGGGGATTAAGAATATAAGGGAATTGGAGGGAAAAGCACGAAAATTAAATAAAGAGAGAAAAAAGAGAGGGGCAGACCCTCGTGCTAAGTTTTGATCTGTGTCATATATTGAGACACATCCTGTTTTGCCCACTGCCTATTCTTCAGACATTAATTTTGAAACACTGCTAGACCTTTGCGCTCTTTGTTAATGAAAATTTTGAATCTGCAAGTATAACTATTAAACCATTTTGGGTAGTTTAAGATGTAACAGATATTTCATTCTCAATGATGCTTCCCTTTTTAATATTTAATTAAAATTATGCGATTTCTTATCCCTCCACATCTTTGAATATGTATATCATATATGGTATAATAATTAGAATTAAAAAAAATCAGTTTAACGTACATTGACACTGTATACACTCTTTAAAGTACATCATTATAGTGTATCCTTATATTTAATTAAATATGTATTAGGGATATTATTTTCATTGTCAGCAGATATCATGTATTAAGTATTTCTAAATTAGTGACTGTCTTGTCTTGTTTTATGTAAAGCATTTTCAATATTGCATATGTTTTATGATAATCTTTTATGATTTTTGATTAGATAGTGTTTGATGGAACTCAGAAAGCACAAACTGAAAATGTCTTGGTACTTCAAGCAATATGTATTCAATCTTTTCTGACAGTCTTTCAAGTTTATGTACGAGGAGTAATGCCGCTACTTAATGATCTCTACTCTTTACAGTTGGCGCCACTTAAGCCAAAGATGGGCAGTCAAAAACAGTGCATTTTTTAGCAAGAGCATGGCACATTGCTACCTTGAGAATAACCTTGCAACCATTTTCAGAGAAACTAAGTAGTATACAGTTGGTCAGTGCTAAGTACTTATATTGACTATATTACTCTTTATTTTATTGTCTTGAGAAACGCCTTGCAACCAGATTCAGAGGAACTAAATAGTATACAGTTGTTCGACGCTAAGGATTTATTTTGATACATATATTACACTTCTTTAACTGTGGCAAGTCAGAGGACATGAAGTGGAACATTTGCATTCCTGTTTCAAATTTTACAAATCAGATGATTTGAGGTTTGGCAAGTCTATGTCTCAAAGCCGACAAATATTTTGCATACCTTTCGATCAAGCTTAACAGCAGAATATCATGAGCTTTGTAATGATGTATGGTGAATGATAAGGGACTTTTTATGTATAGAGATAGAGTTTTACTTCACGCTGTACGTATTGAAAAGCCCATATTTTGCTCATAAAAAACTTTTGTCTATAATTCTTTAGAGGTTGCTGCTCCTCTTTAGAGGTTGGTGGGGGCGCTCATCATCCACTCCCATTGATCATGTCCTTGGTTGGCAGGATTATTGATAGAAGCCTTGTAGATAGATGTAATTTTGATTTAGTTTCTTATCATGTCTATCTACATTTCGTCAGGGTGTATGACCGTATAATCAGGGCTCTTGGGTGTTGGGCTATGCCATGACACAGCCTTGCATCTAGGGGTATTTTTCCCCTGGGGTCGGGAGAAAACAAGACCATCTCCGTGTTCCCCTGCGTGTCGTTAAAATCTACTAAATGGGGAGGAGCAGGGGGACTGGGATCCCCTCCTTTGTATTTTTCTTCCTAATAGTAGCCAAGGAATGCGGGGGTATTCTGACAGGAGAGCTCCAGCCTGAATCCTGGTAATTATATCTCTGAATGTGGATGGTTTTGGTGTAAATGTAAGTAAGAGGGAGGAGACAGGGTGTGTGTTTGTGAAGAGAAAGATGGATGTGCATGCACTGAGTGAAACTTAAGCTGAAAGGGAATGGTGGGGTGATATTTACTAGTGTGGTAGGTAGGGTGTCTGGAGTTGAGAGAGGGCGAAGAAGAGACTGAGTGGGTCTGTTGGTAAGTGAAGAGATAAGTAGTGTGTGGTGGAATGGAAGGAGGCATCATCTCGAATAATAGTGGCTAAAATGAGACTGGGATGTGAGGTCTGGGCATTTGTGAGTTCCTATGCCCCTGACAGTGAGTGAGGAACAAAAAGAAGACTTTTGGATGAATTTGAACGAGAATATGGATGAAATTGAACGAGAATATGGAAGACTTGGAAATGAATGTGAATGTGGTGTTAATGGGATATTTGAAGGGTAGAGTAGGGTCAAAAACTTAGCACGAGGGTCTGCCCCTCTCGTTTTTATCTCTTACTTTATTTAATTTCGTGCTTTTCCCTCTAATTCCCTTATAGCCTTAATCCCCTCCCCTTTTTCCCCTCCTATCCTATCCCATCCGAAAAAAAAAATGAGCCAGTAGATGGTGTAACTGGAAAGTAACTGGGAGGAATGAGAGTGGAGAAAAATTGCTAGAAATGTGTGATGACTTGTTTTTACTCCATAGTAAGCTGAACAAGATTATAGAATGCTGCAAATTACATCATGTAATTAGGAATCCAACCAAAATTACTACTAATTCATTTGCGTTGCTAGATGCCAAAATATCCAACCGAAATGAAGTCTGTACAACTGGAATTGCAGATAAAAATTTATATGCCTTAAATATCTACCTGCAAGTGAAAGTTTTTGTTGTACGTATAAAGCAGAAAATTTCGTAATGGTTTGCATTAAGAAGCCATAGGACTAATAACTGACTATCTTCTAATACAATATGCAGATGACACATTCTTTGATATCTGGGCAAAGAGATAAACTATATGATATTAATATAAAATTTAAGAGTAATTTGTCTGGGGCGAGGAGGCATTACTGTAAAAACATCTTACTAATGAACCCTAAAAAACTATATATATATATATATATATATATATATATATATATATATATATATATATATATATATATATATATATATATATATATATATATATATATATATATATATATATATATATATATATATATATATATATATATAAGTATTTTACAGAGTGAAAGACCACCAGTGAAATGACAGCCAAAGTAATATACACCTCGATCAAGAGTAATATTAATTTTTCATTACGATGTTCTCGTAACAATTTGAATGTGTGATAGAAATATGAAAATTCAAAACAAATAAATGAAACCCCTCTCTCTCTCTCTCTCTCTCTCTCTCTCTCTCTCTCTCTCTCTCTCTCTCTCTCTCTCTCTCTCTCTCTCGAGAGAGAGAGAGAGAGAGAGAGAGAAAGGATAAAAGAAAAAGGAAGAAGATGTTTAGAGCTTGCCCGAGGCATCATGTAATTTAGTTAGCTTGGTTAATTTCGCTCTTGGTCCCGGGGTTTCCTTTTGAACTGGGACTGTCAAATGAGGCAAACTATTAAATTCCCTTTTGCTTTCCTAAACAGGGAAATGACAAAGGATAATGTCTCTTTCTTTTTTTTATTTTAGTTGTACATTTTTATATCTCTCTTTCCCTTTTTAAGCTACAGGGATGTTTAATTCCGTCCTCTCTCTCTCTCTCTCTCTCTCTCTCTCTCTCTCTCTCTCTTACTTTGACAGTAGAATTTCTGTAGCAATGAAACTGTTCTTCCTCTTTCTTCTTGTACTCCATGAAAACTAACCAATATAGAAATATTTTAGTGTTCAACTGTGTTGTAGGACAAAGTCAATAACATCTTATCCTCTAGGCTAAAAAAAAAAAATATATCTAAAAGAGGAACTCCTAGACAGAAAATGCATCTGACTACGCACTTAGGTAATCACAAAATTCCGGTTTTCGCTAGATAAAAGTCAAGTAAACTAGGACTGTCTTGTCGAACTAACTCAACATTACCATCCGTCCAATGAAAGGACCATAAAATGAAACATCTTGTTTTATTATTATTTTCCAGCAGACATACGTGGGTTTAGTACTGTATGTGTGTGTGTTTTAATTTCTAAAGCTTTTGACAGATTCCCAGTGAAAGGCAGCAAATGCTTTTGTTCATTATCTAGACTTGAAAACTTAGTTCTATGCAGTGACCTCATTATGCAATGATTAAAGGGATATACAAATCATGACAGTGCCGCTCTCCTTGAGGGAAATATGTAAGCCAGGGATCGCTTGGTTAACTGAAAATATAATTAAAATGAACAAAATGTTATTAGCTGTCCTGCAAAGAAGTCCCCATCAAATCACCCAGGAGAGTAAGCAAAGAATTAGATGCGTGGAGTTCGTTTGGATATTTATAATCACGAGCGCGGGGACCGCAGTTGGTCATTGTTAGAGAGCTAGTTGCTAAGTGACGAACTTGACATTTACGAGTTCGATCCCACCGCAAAAAGCCTTAATTCCAGTTCTAAGCAGCTTGTGCCCACCCCCATTTGAACGGGGACTAATTGTGACACGTAAAAAAACAGAACAAAATATCACGAACGTTGGCTTCGAAGAACACAATGATGAATGTCCCAGCAGCTGTCACGGAATTCATATTAAGAATACTGTCTCTTACATAACAACTGTAAGGTAAGGTACCTTGCCTAACTTAGTGCATTTTATGAATAAATCCGTGCATTCAGAGCTTAGCAAAAGCATGGTAAGCTTGTCCTAATGTAAAAATATATAGTCCAAGTGATCGTATCGCTGCCCGCGCATACGCACACATACACTCACATAAGTCTAGAAACTATCGCAATATGGGACGAATATAATGCACGGAGTAAAAAACTGAGGAACAGATCAGCCATTAGATACTCAGGAAAATAACAAATGTAGGTTAGCCTACACAATAAAGAAATATATATATATATATATATATATATATATATATATATATATATATATATATATATATATATATATATATATATATAGAGAGAGAGAGAGAGAGAGAGAGAGAGAGAGAGAGAGAGAGAGAGAGAGAGAGAGAGAGAGAGAGAGAGAGAGAGAGAGAGAGAGAGAGAGAGAGAGATGAAGAAAAAATTGAAACATATTGTGTTAGATATCAATAGCTGATGATAAAAGAGGAGGATTATAGACTTACTTGTGGAAATGCATTAGTAATCGTTATGGTGACTCACAAAAATGCAAAAAATATGGCCAAAAAGGAAGGAGAGTTAGTTAATAATATGCGATACAACATGCCACACTGAAAAAATAATTTCTAGTGACGAGAGAAGGTGAATGTGTAATTACCAAATTGTAATTACCTAATTGTTCTTACGGGAAAGAGCCTCAAGCTCGTAATTTTCCGTCTCCTGGTCGGTCCTATTTTGTACTTAGTGATACGTATCATACTTGTGCTTAAATCTATGGACTGAGTTAACATTAACTACCTCTTCGCTTAGCGAATTCCAATTATCAACTACTCTTACACAAAAAAAGTACTGCTTTACATCCTGCAAAGAAGTTTTCTTACAAAGCTTCAAACTATGACCTCTAGTTCTAGTGTCAGCCATATCAAAATATCGTGTGTGCTCGTGTGTATGCGTGCGTGCGTATGTAACTGAATTATCTCTTACATATGTAATAATCACATAAATAGACTAAAATGTATAATACTCAAATGTCATTCATAAGCAAATATAAAATCTACGACAAAAAGTAATAGAATAACATGTATCCTCAGCCTCTTTTTATTTAAAAATGAGATTAATCTCATTTTCGATGAATCAGCTAGAAAAAAAATTTCGACTTAGAACATCTTAGAAGCAGAGGCTTTCCCACTTTCTCAAAAATCGATCTGTTGGCTCAAAACCGACGATTTGTTTGGTATATTTTCGAGAACAAAGCAAGAGCATATTCACTTAACGTTGCCAGATCTTAAGAATGAAGAGCCAACTCTCTGAGAAAACTTGTATTTCTTTTTTTGAGAAAATGATAAATGTCGTGGACTATCGAAAAGGGAATATACGACATTTATAATATTAAGAATCTGACTAAAACACAGAATTTATTTGTAGCTTCTTCTTCAATGCCATGTTGCCAAGAAAATAAGCTTCCGTTATAAAAAGAGGAACACCAAACATCCAGAAACATTTATTTCAATTTGTTTTATGAAATGTAACTATAGGGAGCCATCTACTGTCACAACTTTCCTTACATCGAGCTTAATTCTGTTAAAAACAAAACAAAACAGAAAATCACAGGCACGATGTACACAAAACCAGGTCCTTCTCCGGCATTATATTTACGTTGAAGAAGTTTAAGAAAAGAAGAGAAAGTATACAGAAAAAAAAATTAAAAACCACTCTATGAACATATTGATAAATACCATTTTTGTTACTTTTAAGTAAATGTTATTATCTGTCTATATGGAGAAAAATAAGAGTGAAATAAGGAAAATGAAAACACTCTGTAACTAAAAATGGCATTTGAAAAAAATTAAACTCAAAACAAGAGAGAGAGAGAGAGAGAGAGAGAGAGAGAGAGAGAGAGAGAGAGAGAGAGAGAGAGAGAGAGAGAGAGAGAGAGAGAGAGAGAGAGAGAGAGAGAGAGAGAGAGAGGAGAGAGAGGAGAGAGAGGAGAGGAGAGAGAGAGAGAGATTTGTACCTGACAGCCAGGTCTCATTTTCTTGAGATAATGCAAGTGAATAACTGTGTGTGTGTGTGTTTGTGTGTGTAGGAACTTGATTTCGCACCTGCAGATTTCAGCCCTCTTGGCTGTATTCACTAACGTTTGTGAATATTGCTTACCGTTATTAAGAACATTATCAAATCCCACAAAGAGATAAGGGTGAAAATAGTAATTTTGTATTCACAAAGTTTCTAAAATGTAACTCATCTTCATTGACAGGTAGCTTATAGACTGCTTTTAAGGTTATGATTTATTTATACGGTATATTTGTAAGCTACACCTGTTTTGGGTTGAAATTTCATCGTAAGAATTTTTGAATATATGTGAGAGAATTTCCTCTCCTCAAATGACCCCATTCAAACGGCCTCTGGTTTTAGGTCACACCACATTTATTTCTAACTTGCAAAATGCAAGAACTTCAAGTGGCCAAGTGGTAATTTTGTCATTCATTATATTAACATCACTTGCAGTGTTATTTAGAGGTAAAATATTATATACTGAGAGCGAAATAGAGAGAGATA